>SEYY01012677.1:0-5000 GCA_009176605.1 Armadillidium nasatum
TATCGGATTGGTTTAGCATAGGAGGGTTTGAGACAGGGGTGTGTACTGTAAAAGATGAATCTTAAAAATGGAAAAAAACTATTACGTTGAGAAAAAACTGTGAAGTGAATGTTCTAGATGCTTTTGGTGGCAGAATCGGAGAAAAGATGAAAAGATAAGTGCAAACTTTGAAATTCAACCGAAAAAAAGTCGTATGTGGAGGGAGGAATTGGTTTGTAAAGTTGGAGAGGAGGTGAATGAATTCAAATATTAGTATGTTTGGTGGAAGGTAAGGGTGGACGGAAAAGGAATAAAAACAGAGTGGTAGAAGGAATGAAAGTATTGGGGGGCGGCCTAAGAAAAGTATGGAAGAAAGGAAAAATTCGAAAGAAATAAAGATAAGAATGTTTGAATGTATGTGTTCACCTTCTGTATTGCATGTGTGTGAAACATAGACGATAAGTGCTCGGGAGAAAAAGTTTAATATCTTGAGATAAAGATTTGGATATATAAATTGAGAAGGATTGATAGGATTAGAAATGAAAGAATAAGGGAGATGTGTAAATCGAAAAGGGTGCAATTAGATGTGTAAAATGTTTCGACATATGTGAAGAACGAAAGAGAACAGAATGGTTGGCAAGGTACGTAGATCCGATGTAGATAGGGGAAGGGTAGGGGGAGGGGAAGGCCGAAGCGGAGATGAAGATGGAGTGAGAATATTTTGAGGGAAGGAATTTGATTTAGACGAGGGTAGAGATTGTGGAACAGAGATGCAGGTGGTGAAAGCGTTGGGGATTATGTTTGTAGGGAATTGTGCGGACCACCACGAAAGTGGGAAAGGGAATATATAATATATATATATATATATATATATATATATATATATATATATATATATATAATATATATATATATATATATATATATATATATATAATATATATATATATAATCCGCATCCCATTCGCATTCGAACATCCGCATCCTCATCAAAATTGCGAAAAAATTAACATTCATCCGCATCCGCAATCTTTCGAAAATTCAACATCCGCATCCGCATAGTTTGTGGAAATTAAAAATGACATCCGATCCATCACTAAATATATATTATATATATAATATATATAATATATATATATATATATATATATATATATATATATAATATATATATATATATATATATATATAAAGACTACGACCTCAGACTTAACAGCTAGATCAATCTTATATGTACTTTACTGCAAAAGTCTGGAACACACTTCCTTTATTTGTTTGTCCAACTTCCTTAATTTGACGTTGCGCACTTTCCAACGCCGTGTATCGAGACATTTCGACCTTCAACTTGACCACATTTTTGGTATTTCCCCAACTCTAGGGGGAAACTAATAGACTTCTGTCTATTCTTTGCCCACCAGAGGCGATATATATATATAATATATATATATATATATATATATATATATATATATATATCTATATATATATATATATATATAATATATATATATATATATATATATATATATATATATATATATATATATATATATATATATATATATATATATATATATATATATATATAGATATAATATATATATATATATATATATATATATATATATATATATATATATATATATATATATATATATATATATATATATATATATATATATATATATATATATATATATATATATATATAATATATAATTAGTGGGTAAGGTCATATATTGCATGCCGGTCACAGACCGAAAAAAAAAAATGGATAAAATCATAAATTTTTCGAACTACGCTAATATTATAACCTTTTATATGCGGTAATAGCGAAATTATTTTGGGGGGTCCCAATCGATCCCCCCTTCAGTTGAGGTGGGGAGGGTGAGGAGGAAACTCATTCAAGAAGTCAAGTGGTTGTTGATAACTGAAATCAGTGGCATTGAATTAGTGGTCCTGAACAGTGCCAGGCACTTGCGATGTTAAAGGAAATAAATTGCTTTCTTAAAAGTGGTTTAAAATTATATATATATATATATATAATATATATAATATATAATATATATTATATAGTATATATATATATATAATATATATATATATATATATATATATAATATATATATATATATATATATATATATATATATATATATATATATATATATAGGATGGTTAAATTTTAAGGGCCGATGTTGATTTTGAAAACAACACCAATTACTTTACATTGTGTATCTTTCCATGGTTCAAATTGAATAAGTCTGAAATTGAAAAAAGTCAAATGAAAGCAGTAAAAAACTTGACGTTTAGGTGTGGTTCACATTCAACATCGGCCCATATAATTTAACCACCCTATATATATATTTGCGAAAATATTTAAAATTAAATTATATGGAAAATTAATTAAAATATTTATTTTTTTAATTAATAAATTTATTTGTATTTAATTATCTACTTATTATATAGAATAGTGACACTTATTATTCATAACTGAAAAATGCAAAAGTCAGAACCATGTTAAAGGCCGACATACCTCGATAATCGGAGTTTGACAGTGATAATATTAAATGGTATTTCCCAAATCTAAAACTGATAAAAATATAATAATTATATATATATATATATATATATATATATATATATATATATATATATATATATATATATATATATATATATATATATAGTTTAAGTTAATGCTACTAAAAATATGTATCCAGTCAAATAATCCGGCAACACCTAACCTGTGAATTTTATTTTTTTTAACACTACGTCATTACCATAGAGAACAAATTAGATCGAAAATAAATTTGCTGTCATTTTTATTTTATTTTATCCACGAGGTTTATTAAAAGTCCATAGAAAATTTAGTACATTATCTACGTAGGATTGTGACAGCAGATGAAACTTGACCCTATTCTATAACTCCAAAGTCGAAACATGCCGAAACGTGAACCGAACAAGTCAAAACGTGAACAAAACATGTTGGAAGTTGTCTAAACATTGATAAAACATATCGAAACATGCCGAAATACTCCAAATGTCGTTGAAATAAACAAAACATGTTTACACTATATATATATATATATATTATATATATATATATATATATATATATATATATATATAATATATATATATATATATATATATATATATATATATATATATATATATATATATATATATATATATATATATATATATATATATATAAATATTATTTCGATAGAAAATTTTTTTTCTAGGAATCAAATCAGTGACTCTCGCTTTATGATGTCCGACTAGCTCCCTGATATGCAACGTAAATTTATTTTTAAATATCTAACTAAAACTAAGATAGTTCGATGGCGTCATATGACGTTATTGAACTATCTTATTTTTAGATATGTCATCGAACCATCTTTTTAGATGACGTCGTCGACCTATCTTATTTTCAGATATAACGTCACAGAACTATCTTATTTTTAGATATGACGTCGTCGATCTTTTATTTTTAGATATGACGTCATAGAACTATCTTTTTAGTTATGACGTCGTTGAGCTATTTTATTTTTAGATATGACGTAATCGAACTAATCTTATTTTTTAGATATCGACCTATCTCAGTTTTAGATATGTCATCAGACCATCTTATTTTTTAGATATGACGTCATCGAACTATCTTATTTTTAGTTAGATATGACATCATCGAGCTATCTTATTTTTAGATACGTCATCGAACTATCCTATTTTTGCATATGACATCATCGAACTATCTTATTTTTAGATATAACGTCACAAAACTATCCTATTTTTAGATATAACGTCACTGAACTTTCATATATTATAGAAAATTGAAACTTTTCTTGGAAATAAAAAATTTATTCCCAACAATATCGACATTAACGCCACTACGAATATCTATTTTGAAGGCCACGAGGGAAAATATATATATATATATTATATTATATTATATATATATATATATATATATATATATATATATATATATATATATATATATATATATATATATATATATATATATATATATATTTCTTAATATCCACTATTTTCCGTGGAATTAATATGTATAATACATATAACTGCTCGGGGAATCGAACCTGGGCCCAAAAGATGGAAGTCCATGGTGCTAACCGCTACATCACCGATGGTTCAAAAGGAAATCATTCGGAACTTCTACTGACTTATCGCCTAGTGAAAAGCTCTCGAAGACCTCCCCGACCACAACTTGGGCGTAGGGTTAGCTTGGCCAAGGCTCTTATCCTAAGTACGCAGTGCAGTAGTTATTTCTTAATATCCACTATTTTCCGTGGAATTAATATGTATAATACATATAACTGCTCGGGGAATCGAACCTGGGCCCAAAAGATGGAAGTCCATGGTGCTAACCGCTACACCACCGATGGTTCAAAAGAAATCATTCGGAACTTCTACTGACTTATCGCCTAGTGAAAAGCTCTCGAAGACCTCCCCGACCACAACTTGGGCGTAGGGTTAGCTTGGCCAAGGCTCTTATCCTAAGTACGCAGTGCAGTAGTTATTTCTTAATATCCACTATTTTCCGTGGAATTAATATGTATAATACATATAACGGGGAGGTCTTCGAGAGCTTTTCACTAGGCGATAAGTCAGTAGAAGTTCCGAATGATTTCCTTTTGAACCATCGGTGGTGTAGCGGTTAGCACCATGGACTTCCATCTTTTGGGCCCAGGTTCGATTCCCCGAGCAGTTATATGTATTATACATATTAATTCCACGGAAAATAGTGGATATTAAGAAATAACTACTGCACTGCGTACTTAGGATAAGAGCCTTGGCCAAGCTAACCCTACGCCCAAGTTGTGGTCGGGGAGGTCTTCGAGAGCTTTTCACTAGCCGGTAAGTCAGTAGAAGTTCCGAATGATTTCCTTTTGAACCATCGGTGGTGTAGCGGTTAGCACCATGGACTTCCATCTTTTGGGCCCAGGTTCGATTCCCCGAGCAGTTATTTGTATTATACATATTAATTCCAC
>SEYY01012677.1:12500-13694 GCA_009176605.1 Armadillidium nasatum
ACTCCTCTAATTCTACTACACCCTGCACAACTTCTCTCAGATTTCTATGCCTTTACCTGTGATTACTTTGATCAGGTGAATGGGCTTTGAAGTTATAACTTAGGAAGCAAGCGCCAGGAATTTTTCGGCTTCCGAAACCACATCAACCCCTATACTATGAGTTGCAAGTTTTATTGTTAAAATTTGAACCAGCCATTGTTTCTACTTTAATATATATATATATTATATATATATATATATAATATAGTATATATATATATATATATATATATATATATATATAATAACCATATGCAGGGTGGCGTTAAACGAAATATTCCATTGAAATTGATTAAAATAAGTTTTAAAAATATAATGTGAGGCGTGGGATAGTGTTATTGATAACTTACTTCATAATGGAAAAGATTAGATTCCTGATCATATTATCTGAGTCGTTCTAATATTTTAGTAACTGACAATCAAAAATGTTTAAATGGAAAACTCATTTAAAAGAAAATCATTGAAATCATTAAAATAAGTTTGAAAATATAATGTGAGGCGTGGAAGTGTTATTATATAATTTAGCACCATAATATGAAAAAGAATGAGATTTTGCCTCATATTATTGTGTCGTCTAACATTTTAGGTACTGACAATAAAAAATGTAATGAAATGTAAAACTAATTTAAATGTAATATTCTATTGAAATTCTTTAAAATAAGATTGAAAAATATATGTGAGGCGTGAGTGTATTTATAATTTAACACATAAATGTAAAAGAGTTAGATTCCTGCATCATATCATCTTTGTCGTTCCATATTTTAATAACTGACAATCAAAAATGTTAAGTGAAATGAAACTATTTAACGTAATATGCCATTGAAATTCATTAAATAAATTTGAAAATATAATTGAGCGTGGGATAGTTTATTATATAACTTAACATCATAATATGAAAAGAATTAGATTTCTGCATCATATTTCTGTGTCGTTCTAATATTTTAGGTAACTGACAATCAAAATGTTAAGTGAAAGAAAACTCATTTAATGTAATATTACATTGAAATTGATTAAAATAAATTGAAAAATATAATGTGGGCGTGGGATAGTGTTATTATATAATTTAGCACCATAATATGAAAAAGAATGAGATTCTTGCCTCATATTATCTGTGTCGTCCTAACATTTTAGGTAACTGACAATCAAAAATGTTAA
>SEYY01012679.1:5000-12500 GCA_009176605.1 Armadillidium nasatum
TAAGAAGGTAAATTGAAACCTACTCAAGATGAGGCTTAAAATTTAGAATATGGAGTAGTTAAAATTTAAAAAAGATAAAAGAGTACATATATATGGTTTAGACCAGCGATTACGAGGCTTTAATAGTTGTCGGATAACTTTTAGTACATCTAAAAATTTTAGAAACATAAATGAGTCACACACATATACTTGCTGATATATTTTTAATGAGAAATTGTTGCTACTTTTTAACAGCCAATACTTTAATTCGGGGTTCATATTTTGTTGTCAGTACTCGCATCCATAGCAAGACGTTTCCTGGTGGTTGATTTTATATAGTTCATAGATGGATAGGATATAATTTATACATGCACAAAAATTATCACAAACTAAATTAAGATGATCACAAAGAAACGAGTAGACATTAACACTAAACATTGACAACTGATAAACTGTAAAGAGAAAAACAGTCAAATAACTTACATAGGTGTATAAACTAATTTAGAAATATTTTGTTTTCATTTAATTTTAATTGGTTTTTAAAACAGTTTATCACCGCAATTGAACAAAACATTGTGAGATTATAGCCGAGGAACGGACGGAAGAGTTGGAAACATCGTCATTCGTTTGGCAGTGTTGCATAATTTCTGAGAAATATTTCTTTTTTTATATATAAAAAAAAAATCAATTTCTTGAGTTTCCTCCTCTCCTCATGGGTCAATGAAAAGTTGGTGGTGGGTCAGTTCATGACCAGCGAGTCACTTGTTCTCCATCATTGGTTTAGACTAAGATAGTTAAGATAGGTAAGATAGATGAGGTAGATATAGAATAGAGTTTTGAAGATGCAAGAACTCACAATGTTTAAAACAAAATGCCACTCGGATAATAAACACATAAAGATGTAAAAAGTACCATAGTAGTATGGATGACGATTTTGAAGGTAAAAAAACGCATGCGTTTTCATCAATCGCAGTGCGTTTTATACTGGTCACTGGGCCTTGCGAGTATCTCATATTGTAGCCGGAGAATATTTTTGAAGGACAAGAAAATTTCTTTTGGTTTTTGGGACGGATTCAAATTTTCCCGCGTTTTCAATCGGATTCGGATTCGGATTCGGATTCAGAGTCGGAATCGGAGCCGGAGTTGGTGTCTGAACCAAAAATTTTTATTATGAAGTATCTATATATATATATATATATATATATATATATATATATATATATATATATATATATATATATATATATATATATATATATATATATATAATATATATATATATATATATATATATATATATATATATATATATATATATATTATATAGCGGTGTAAAGGTGGAATTTGCTTACTTTTACTTTACATTGCCCTTTTTGAGGGATAGAGTTGACAAACCCCCATAATTTTCATAATAATTACATGCATACATACATACATACATACATACATACATACATACATACATACATACATACATACATTAAAATAATTCAATTCTTTAAATCAATTATAGTTTCAAATGTCTATGCAAACAGCTTTAATACATGAGCTCTGAAATTTATGCATACAGCTCTGAAGGCCACTTATACCGGCCTAGCAAACCGTGAGTCAAATTCTAAACATCTCTTTGAAAGTGTACCCTTTTTAACATTAAAATTTATAGCTGGAAAGAAAAGACCGTTAATTTTATTCCCTGTTCTTTCTTCTAAAATTACTAATTAATAATTATTTAATCAATTATAATATGTAGTACATAAATAATATGTAGTACATAACATGTAGTACATAAATAAAAAATATTTTAATTTTCAAAGAGAAAAAAAATTTTTTTTTTCCTTTCCTGCTCCACCCAAAGATATCTTAATAACATTTCATCTCCGATTAAGCAGCAATGGTTTAAAAGCATGAGAGTGTTGGACCATGATATACGCATATTAAAAAATACATACTTTATTCGTATGTTGTTGTTGTTGTTGTTGTTGTTGTTGTTGTTGTTGTTGTTGTTGTTGTTGTTCTTCTTCTTCTTCTTCTTCTTCTTCTTCTTCTTCTTCTTCTTCTTCTTCTTCTTCTTCTTCTTCTTCTTCTTCTTCTTCTTCTTCTTCTTCTTCTTCTTATTATTATTATTATTATTATTATTATTATTATTATTATTATTATTATTATTATTATTATTATTATTATTATTATTATTATTATTATTATTATTATTATTATTATTATTGTTCCAATAATAGAATTAGAACAATAGTGATATAAATTTTTATAATAAATAAACAAATTATAAAACTACGCAAAAAATGTATGCGTGTGTGTGTACTTAGCAATTAAGGCTCATTCGAAATTGAAGGAAAAAAAATATTAGCCACAGGAATAAAAAGGTAAAACTCCCGCTTTCAATTTTGCTAAAAGAGAGAGAGAACGAACGAGACGTTGAGTCTGATCAATGTTTGTAAACAGAGAAACGAAAACTTCCCCGAGTTTCAAGCGTCCTGTTCCCAATATTATTGTTATTGTTATTAATTCTATTATTATTAGAAGTAGTAGTAGTAATTATGTTAGAATTACGATTTTTTAATTACAACAAATAATAATCATAATAATCATATATTATAATTATTATTATTATTATTATTATTATTATTATTATTATTATTATTATTATTATTATTATTATTATTATATATTATTATTATTATTATTAATTATTATTATTATTATTATTATTATTTTATTATTATTATTATTATTATTATTATTATTATTATTATTATTATTATTATTATTATTATTATTATTATTATTATTATTATTTCATTATTATTATTATTATTATTATTATTATTATTATTATTATTATTATTATTATTATTATATTATATTATTCATTTATCTATCTCTTCATACTAACATTGAAAATAGCGATATGAATATTGTCTAATAATTATGTTTGGTATCGTATTTGCATCTTACATCGCCACCAATTATATTTTAACTGGATTGCGTTAGCAATATTATATAATATTATATTAACTATCGGGTATTCAAAGAAATACAATTGTCTTACCCACTCACACACTCAGCTTCCATCTCATATAGTTTGGGCAACTTTTTTGTTATATATATATATATATATATAACTATATATATATATATATATATATATATATATATATATATATATATATATATATATATATATATATATATATATATATATATACTATATATATATATATATATATATATATATATATATATATATATATATATATATATATATATATATATATATATATATATATATATATAAAATATTAATAATATAAATATTTTATTATTATTATGGTTATTATTTTTATTATTATTATTTATATATTATAATTATTATTATTTATATAATCATGTTAATAAAAAGTTTTTCTATTTTAGCTGAATTATTATTATTATTATTTTTAATGTTATTATTATTATTAATATTATTATTATCATTATTATTATTATTATTATTATTATTATTATTATTATTATTATTATTATTATTATTATTATTATTATCGACATTATTATTATCATTATTATTATTATTATTATTGACATTATTATTACTAATATTATTATTATCTTTATAAGTATTATTATTTTAATTATTATTGATATTATAATTATTATTATCAATATTGATATTTTAATTATAATAATTATTATTAATATTATTATTATTATCATTAATATTATTTTTATTATTAATATTATTATTATTATTATTATTATTATTATTATTATTATTATTATTATTATTATTATTATTATTATTTTTATTATTATTATTACTATTATTACCATTATCATTATTATTATAATAACTATTATTATTATTACTACTACTATAAGTAGTATCATTATTCATCTTTTCTTAAGAAAAGAGAAACTCTTTATCAAGTCTCTGAGTATGAATTTAACCTTTTATTTGCTTAGGATTCTCACAAGGTTTCCGCAAACCTTTTCAAGGTTTTTACCAACAATTTGACCTCCTCAAAAGTTTTTTTTCCTTTTCCGTAAGCATTAATACACCGACCCATATATATATATATATATATATATATATATATATATATATATATATATATATATATATATATATATATATATATATATATATATATATATATATATATATATATATATATATATATATATATATATATATATATATATATATATATATATATATATATATATATATATATGCTTCTGGTGGGCAAAGGCCAAAGACCTACTAATTTTCACCAGAGTTGGTGAAATACCTGGAAAGTTGTCTAGTTAAAGGCCGACACATCTCGATACACGGTGTTTAAAAGTGTGCAAGTCAAAGGAAGTTGGGAAAACTGATAAAGGAAATGTGTTCCAGACTTTACCAGTATAGTATATATAAGAATGAGCATAGCGGTTAAGTCTGGGATCAGAGAGTTTTACAGAGAAAGGATGAGACTATACAAAGGCGTGATATGTGATATTGTGGTGATATGTGAAGGGAGAATTCAGAAGAGCAGTGTACATTGTAATAGCGATAACATAGAGATAGTGACACAACAGTTCGACTGGCAGAGAGAGAGAGAGAGAGAGAGAGAGAGAGAGAGAGAGAGAGAGAGAGAGAGAGAGAGAGAGAGAGAGAGAGAGAGAGAGAGAGAGAGAGAGAGAGAGAGAGAGAGAGAGAGAGAGAGAGTGATTTTAGAGCGAAGAGTATAAGACGAGGACGTGATGATAGAGCTAGCAACTGAAGAGGCGAGAAAAAATTCTGAAGGAGCCTCAGAACACCTAGCCTTTTATAAGCTTGTTTAGAAAGAGAAGTAATTTTCTTTTTCCAGGAAAGATCACGAGAAACTCAAAGAAAACTCAAAGAGAAACTCAGAAAATATTAAGAACAGACGAAGGTTTGAGCTGTGTGCTTTCGAAGAAGATGTCATAGTTGTGTGGAAGGTTGTGTAGAGTATACAGATGGAGGAACTGAGTTTGGAGGCATTAAAAACGACTATGTGCTTTCTGGAACAATATGAAATACGAGAAAGATAAGATCAGTTTTCTTGCGACAATTAATTGCTAAGGTTGCTATTGGGGAATCTTACAAACTGAAAGAAATAGTAAAGGGTGGAATCATCGTAGGAGTGATGAAGAATTAGAAAAGAGGAGAATGGACATCAGAAAGATTTAAAGATATGGTGGCTGTCTACAGCATCTGCTATAGAACGATCGGAAAGAAATCAGAGGGAAGATGAGAAATAGATTCTCTTTGTTGTTACATATGAGAGCAACAGCAAAGAATTCAGATTTTGCAAGTAGAGAGTTTTCTTATACTGGGATGAAATTATTTGAAGAAACTTGAATGAGGTTTCATGCAATGAGAGCACGTTTGAAAGAAAGATGAAATATTTCAGACAAGTTAAAAAGCACATAGAATCCATCTGTACAAAGAGAGGCAAAGTTAGCTTTGAGTTCGAAAAGATTAGAGTTGACAGAAAGAGAAAGGGTAGCACGAGAACAAACAGAGTTAAACTGGAGTTTGAAGTCACGGTAAGAGTTTTTATTAGGTTTAGTAGAAGAGAAAAATATGGAATGTACGTCTCTATGCCAGAGTGAATCACCTCGGTTAGCTCTGCACATCATGGGATCCCTCCCACGAAAACAGTAATCATTCCATGGGAAATCAGAGAAGTACAAAAGCAAGTCAAATCAGTTAGCGGCACCATATATATATATATATATATATATATATATATATATATATATATATATATATATATATATATATATATATATATATATATATATATATATATATATATATATATATATATATATATATATATATATACGAGTGAGAAACTGTTAGAGAGGGAGAGAAAACTAAAGACAAAAAGAAAAAAATAAGGTAGATTGAAGTAGAGAGACGGAAGAGAAAAAAATAAAGAGAGGGAGAGGAAGATAGATAGATAGATAGATAGATAGATAGATAGATAGATAGATAGATAGATAGATAGATAGAGAGTTAGATAGAGGAGAAAGAGAGAGAGAGAGAGAGGGAGGGAGGGAGAGAGAGAGAGAAAGAGAGAGAGAGAGAGAGGAGAGGGAGGAGAGTGAGTGACAATTGACATAACTGTTGAGTATTAGTTGCATCGTGTTAAATTCGAATTCGATGTTATCTGGGTTGCGCCATCCCCGAATTTCATTTACATTTGTAGGTCTTCAGTCCGAGTTTATGTTCTAAATCAGTGTAAACCTCTTCACATAACACACACACACACACACACACATACTTATGTTATATATATATATATATATATATATATATATATATATATATATATATATATATATATATATATATATATATATATATATATATATATATATATATATATATATATATATATATATTATTATAATCCATTAGATATTTTGAATTTTTAGAGTCTGCTATACCGGGATTCGAGCCCCTACCTCTTTAATGGAAAGCAAGAGTGTTACTTTTCGCATCAAGACAGTACAAAAGAGAAGCCGCGTCGGGAAGTCTCAAGGAATACTTATCAAGCAGACTCCAGAACGAGCCCATCCAGGCTGCACCATGACACAGGGCAACAAGGTCAAAGGTCTATTTCTCACTCACAGACTAATAAATATCAAATTTTAAATCCATTAAACACTCATGGATTGGAAAAATATTTCAAATTTTTAAAGTCTGCTATACCGGGAATCGAACCCAGATCTTTTGTACTGTTTTGGTGTGAGAGGTAGCACTCTTGCTTACCATCCAAGAGGTCGGGGTTCGAATCCCGGTATAGTAGACTCTAAAAATTCAATATATATATATATATATATATATATATATATATATATATATATATATATATATATATATATATATATATATATATATATATATATATATATATATATATATATATATATATATATATATATATATATATATATATATAATAATTTAATTTGTAAACCACTTACATAAAACAATAAAAAATAAAACAGTAAGACGTAATTAACAAAGAGTTAAAATCGAAAATAAATAAAGTTAAGGTTAAAACGGAAATAAGCACAATATTTCGGAACGTGGGGGTTTAAAGTTCCCTCTTCAGGTGCAATTATAAAATTATAGATGCAACTATAATTTTACCTGAAGAAAGGAACTTTATATATATATATATATATATATATATATATATATATATATATATATATATATATATATATATATATATATATATATATATATATATATATATATATATATATATATATATATATATATATATATATATATATATATATATATATATATATATATATATAGAAGTAAAATAAATTTCATGCCAATGCATGTTAAAAGTTGTCTTTAAAAATTTCAAGGGTAGCATACGTGCAAAATAAAAATAAACCCCATCTCTTTTCTCCCCCCCCCCCTGGCCTCACTACCACCAGATACATATATATGTATACGAGAACTCGTGT
>SEYY01012679.1:22500-25000 GCA_009176605.1 Armadillidium nasatum
ATATATATATATATAACTTATATATATTATTATTTATTTAATTTAAGGTAAAGAAAAGTAATCATTTGTTTTATAAAAAAATAAAAAAAAAAAAAAAAAAAAAAAAACTTTTTTTTTTTGGGGGGGGGGGTAGAAATGCAACAGCAAAAACACTGAAGATTCGATAGAATCTTATTGGAATGAAAAAAATGAATGAAAAGTATTTGAAAATAACAAAATAGGAATGAAAAAAAAAAATTGTCTTCTGAAAAAATTTTTTTTTGCATACATGATGAATAGAGAAATGAGTGAGAAAAATGTAGTATTTCAATGATAACTCCCTTACCCAAAATTATCCGTCATGAGCATTCTTACATAAACACTACTAGTAAAGACTTTAATACGCATTCATCATCAATATTTCCCACTTCCTATGATATAAATATTTTCAGACGTCGTGTATTGTGAATGTCAGTTCTTGATTGGTCAAACTTGGGCTAGAATTCCAATCTCTCTCTAGTGAAGAATTCCAATCCCTCTCTAGTGAAAAACTTCAATCTCTCTCTAGTGAGGTCACCTGTGAACCTGTTTGCGTTTCCCACCAAAGGAGACAAAAAATATAGATGAACCGCTGTAGAAAAATAGGAACCGTAATGAAAGATTTCTCTAAAGTTTGTGAAAAGGTGGCGAATGTCTAGCAGAAAGACAAGCTGCTTCATTGCAATACTGTTTAGTTCAAAATCTCAGTGAAAATTTACATATACAGTAGTTTATGTCGGGTTCTTAATAGTTTATTACTTTAACTGCTCCTGTCATACCTTTTGAATTTATGTGAAATTCAAAATTCTACCAACAACAAATTTTACAAAATTTTAGTGTTGAACAAATTTTAACTTTAAATTTTTCTTTAATTTTTAAATTATTAAATTTTAATTTATTAACCTCAAATTTTTTTTTTATTAAAATATACATCTAGTTTTTTAAAAAGAAAAAATAAACAACAGCAGTCAAGGCAGAAGCCATAATCATTAATGGAACATTTTTTACAAACTTTTAAGAAAAAAAAATAACTCAGCTTTAACTCGCCTTCCGACTCGCCTTCCGACTCGCCTGCCGACTTGCCTGCCGACTCGCCGCCAACGCATAGTTCATTCATAACTACGAAGGTTTTGTTTGCCTCCTCATTATGAACTATATATAATTTTGTGCTGACTTAGCGGCAAGGCTGGGAGAAAACTGTTGATTGTCACTAGCCTAAATCATCAGAATTTGAAAAAATGCAAGGAAATTGATTTATTACCATATAAATTAATATATAAATTTAAAATATACTCATTTTATTTAATTTTCAATCAAATATAATTAATTTTTTTACATTTCATTAAATATTAATTTTTTTCATACTTTACTACACAGCCAATTTGGTAAATGGAAAGTAACTTTCTTTTCATTCAAAGAAAAAAAAGAAAAAATTTAACATTAACTTGATTTATTTTGCAATTAAAATTGCTTAGCTATTCTGTAATTGTAACTTAATATGTTAAACAATACGTAGCATTAGACAAACAATTTTAAAGCTCCGAAATATCGAGCAAACATTTTATATACAAACTACAGTCCTTCGTTTAAACACCGACATTTATGTTAAGCCCCGCCCATTTTTTTTGCACATGCTCGGAGTTTCAGAAATAGCGAAAGAATTTTATATATATATATATATATATATATATATAATATATATATATATATATATATATATATATATATATATATATATATATATATATATATATAGAGAGAGAGAGAGAGAGAGAGAGAGAGATTTGGAGCAACATAATTCTGATATTTCTCATATTTCAAAATGGGGTAGAGAAAACAAGGTAGTTTTCAATGCCTCAAAAACTCAATCCCTCCATCTTTCTACTCGACACAACCTTCCACACAACTATGATATTTTTTTTTGAAATAGTGAACTCAAACCTTCTTTATCTCGTGATCTTGCTTGGAAAGATCACTTTAGTTCTCTTTCTAAACAAGCTCCTAAGAGGTTAGGTGTTCTGAGGAGAGATCAGAATTTTCTTCACTCCACCCCAGTTGCTTGCTCTTTATATGGTTGTTGTTCGCACTATATGGAGTTCGTATCATACATTTGTGGTTGGTTCCACTCATACTGCTCTTCTTGAAAAGGTGGAATATACGGCTTTTCGTCTTATCAACTCTTCCACTCTTGCTAATTCTCTCTAGTCTATTTTCGTCCGTCGAATTGTTGCGTCATATTTCCTCTATACTATCGCTATTACAACGGACACTGCTATTCAGAAATCTCACATCGCAGACCTCATCCATTGAGAAGAGCTCGTGTGACACGTCTTTCTAAACAGTCTCATCCTTTCTCTGTCCAATTGGGTCTTAACCGCTATGCTCAATCTTACATATACTCTACTGGTAAAGTCTGGAACACACTCCCTTTATCTGTTTTCTCAACCTTCTTTGACTTGCACACTTTAAAACACTGTGTATC
>SEYY01012679.1:35000-37500 GCA_009176605.1 Armadillidium nasatum
AGTTGCATGACGAAAAGTCCTAGACTCCACCTTTTTAAGGAGAGTTGTGTGAGTGCGACCTCTCCATATTTGTTAGGCATACTCCTTACAGGGTTGAACAAATCTCTTACAAACAGCAAACAGCTGGGATGGCGTGAAGAAATTCTGAAAGCACCCCAGAACGCCCAACCTCTAAGAAGCTGATTTACAAAAAGAGTAAAAATGTCATCCTTCCAAGAAAGATAACGAGAAAAAGAGATTCCAGAAATATAAAAGGTACGAAGGTTTGAACTGTGTAGTTTTGAAGACGTAATAGTTGTGTGGAAGGTTATGTCGAAAAGAAAGAAGAAAGAATTGAGTTTCTGAGACATTGAGAACAACCCCTATGCTTTGCATACCCGTGTTAAAAATTCGAGAACAATCAGAAGTTAGTTGCTGCAGAGCCATTCTCTTAGCGTAAGCTAAATACTATTGGGTATGTCGTCTTTCAAAAAGAAATAGTATAATGAAGGATAAGGTGGCCGTTATAGGAGTGAATGTTAGGAAATATATATTATATATATATATATATATATATATATATATATATATATATATATATATATATATATATATATATATATATATATATATATATATATATATATATAATATATATATAATAATAATAATAATAATAATAATAATAATAATAATAATAATAATAATAATAATAATAATAATAATAATAATAATAATAATAATAATAATAATAATAATAAACTGTTATACCCAGGAACATTTGTTACTCTTTCACGGGTTGTGTCAAAAATAAACGAACACCAAAAGTTGTCACATGTTTGTGAATAAAAGGTAATAAAGGTGACAAAAAAAGAAGACAAAGGTAACAAAAATGACAATAAAAGGTGACAAAAAAAGAAGACAAAGGTAACAAAAGTAACAATAAAAGGTGACAAAAGTTTCAACTTTCGAGGACAGTTTTTGACATCTGAAAGGAAAAATGTTTATTATATGTATAAAAAGTCTTATAAAATCTTATAGTAATAATATGTTATATCTTACATATATTGGTATAAAAAGCATTATAAAATCTCAAAGTAACATAATAATAATATATATATATATATATATATATATATATATATATATATATATATATATATATATATATATATATATATATATATATATATATATATATATATATATATATATATATATATATATATATATATATATATATATATATATATATATATATATATATATATATTATATATATATAATATATATATATATATATATAATATATCTATATATATATATATATATATATATATATATATATATATATATAATATATATATGTTAAAAAGTATTTATATTTAATATTTATAATATATCTTTCATATATTATATGCATAAAACTATCTTATAAAAGCTTATAGTAATAATATATTATATCTAATATATATTATGTTATAAAAGTTTAATAACGTTGAAACTTTCAAAAGTTTTTAGAAAGTAATTCTTTAGATTTTATATCGTACTGATGTGAAACAAGTTATCAATTAAAATTCATAGGAGGGTGTTTAGAACCCCTACTGGGGCTACATCACATTATATTAGGGTACTCCGGGTTTACAGAAGCAACCAACCAAAGTCAAAGAACTTCTACATGGGTACAACAACTGTTGCGTCAATAATAAAAGAGAGAAAATTTTCCATACGCAAGGATTCGAAACCATTGACAACTGAGTAGCCGTTAGAGTAGGGGTTCCCAACCATTTTTTTGCTTGTGGACCCCCTGAGTCCTTACTTTACGTATGTGAACCCCTGGACCCCCTGGACTCCCTGGACCCCTGGACCCCTCGAACCCCCTGAACCCCCTGAGTCCTTACTTTACGTATGTGGACCCCCATATATTCATATGTAATATTCCTAAATCAAATATTTATTTGTAGGTTAATAAAAGATTATTGTGGACCCGCTCAAAGTTCCTGTGGTCCCCTGGGGGTCTATGTGGACCCCTCAAAACTTATGTGGTTCCTGGGGGTCTATGTGGTCCCTGGATGGGAAACGCTTCATTAGACAATGTACAGAAGACTCTACCACCAAACTACACTGCCTCCCTAGAAAAAAAAGGCATAGTTCCAAAGTAGACAAAGGGATATATATATATATATATATATATATATATATATATATATATATATATATATATATATATATATATATATATATATATATATATATATATTTAGAGAGTAGTTAGAACTTTTTTCTTGATTAGGATTTTTCTAGTGAAACCGTGGAATAACGGTAGAGTGACTGACTCACGCACGTGCTTGAAGGTGTTAGTTCGATCCATAAAGCGAACTTCAGGAAGACATTTCCTGTAAAACTTCCTTCCTCGAATAGGAATTGCACGTGTGGTGCGAACTTTATATACAAAATGGCTGCACCTTCTGTAGGAAGTGAATAAATTAATAAACAATTAAATAAATTGTCATAAAGGTTT
>SEYY01012679.1:50000-67500 GCA_009176605.1 Armadillidium nasatum
AAAAATTTTTAAAATTAATTGTTTTTGCTTAGAAAAAAAAAAAAAAAAAAAATTTAAAAAAAAAAATTAAAAACAAATAATTTTCAAAATATATAAAATAACGTAATCGCTAAAAAAATATATCTAAAAATAATTATCTATTCTATCTATAGTTAATTTTTTTTCTAAATATATCTATCTAGCTAGCGGGTATCTCATTATTTTTTATATTATATATATATATATATATATATATATATATATATATATATATATATATATATATATATATATATATATGAAGGAGGATTATTTATATTTTCCTCAATAAAATTTATTTTAGGACCAATCAACGACCAATTCAATATAAAATCAATTGCATTTATGATGGCTCTGTTATGAACAAAAGTGTCAGCGTTATAAATCAGAAAGAACTTTGCAATTAAATCAGAAAGAACTCTGCAATTAAATCAGAAAGAACTCTGTAATTAAATCAGAAATAACTCAGTAATTAAATCAGAAAGAATTCTGCAATTAAATCAAATAAATAAAATCAAATAAATCAAAAAGAACTCATCAATTAAATCAGAAAGAAGTCATCAATTAAATCAAGAAGAACTCATAAATTAAATCAGAAAGAACTCTGCAATTAAATCAAATAAAATCAAATATCAAAAAGGACTCAGCAATTAAATCAGAAAGGACTCATTCAATTAAATCAGAAAAGAACTATCAATTAAATAAAATAAATCAAAAAAGACTCATCAATTAAATCAGAAAGACCTCAGAAATTAAATCAGAAAAGAACTCTGCAATTAAATGAGAAAGAACTCGGCAATTAAATGAGGAAAGACGAAAACAAAGTTGAGCAATCTTCTCCGTCTTATTTTAAACAATTTACATTGAGATAAAAATGACATCCAAGAAAACCACTGTGTTAAATTAATCTATAGTCGGTATTAATTAAATTACATTTAAATTAAATAACATTTTACATTAAATTTAAATTACGTAAATTTAAATTAGTCAATATTTTGAGTAAACTTTAAAGATGAATAAATAAACTAAGGTTAAAATTTTTTAGTATTTCTTTTAAGCGATTTCAGAGTGGAACATTTATAACTGTATCCAAGATAATTGTCTGTTTGACGACGTTGCAACATTAAAAGAATTAAGAAAATGAATACTTAAGCTATGAAGGTAATCAAAATTTTTATAAAGTACTCGTGGGAATAAAAGACAAATGAAATCTCGACTCAAAAAAAAAAAAAAAAAAAAAAAATCATGTAATGAAGATATAAAAATTTAATTACTAATGTAAAGTATTTCTTAATGTTAAAAAATAATTTAAATTAAATTCTATCTGAGGTGATTAATAGAGCATTACCATTCTTAGTCATTAATATTTTATTCAACAAAATATCGAATTTTATTTCAAATAAAAACAAATTTTATTAAATCTTACTTAGGGACTTACACGTTCGGAATTTTTTTATTTTTTTATTTTTTTTTTAATTTGAGGAGAAAAAAACTTGTTCGTAAATACGAAAATATAAATTTTATTTCCGAGAAATCCATATTTACAGAGGTAGGTAAGGTTAAGTACGGTTAAGATATGCTAGGTTAGGTTAGATTAGTGTAAGCTAGATTAGGTTAGGTTAGGTTAGAGTAAGCTAGGTTAGGTTAGGTACGGTTAGAATGTTAGGTTAGGTTAGATTAGAGTGAACTAGGTTATTTTAGGTTCGGTTAGGATATGTTAGGTTAGGTTAGGTACGGTTAGGATGTGTTAGGTTAAGTTAGATTAGAGTAAGCTTGGTTAAGTTAAGGTTAATTTAGATTAGGTTAGAATAATCTAGGGTCATTTCTCTGCTTATTTTACATTTTTCTTTCCTTACAGCTCATTTTTAAAATTTCACATTCATCAATGATAATCGACTGATGTTACTATTTTTTTATTATTATTATTATCATTTTTTATTTATTTATTTATTTATTTTTTATTTTTGGACTTCCATAGAAAATTACATGGTTTAGGCAACTTTAACCTAATTTTTCGCATTAAATATTAATTTTTCGAAAATAAAATTTCATTTTCGTAACAGCGATTAAAATTACGATTACATGAAAATATTTATTAATTCCTAAATAGTCCAAAAAATGTAAATGAAGTGATTTTAATTATAATTACAATTTATTTAGTTTCTCTCTCTCTCTCTCTCTCTCTCTCTCTCTCTCTCTCTCTCTCTCTCTCTCTCTCTCTCTCTCTCTCTCTATATATATATATATATATATATATATATATATATATATATATATATATATATATATATATATATATATATATATATATATATATATATATATATATATATATATATATATATATATATATATATATATATATTCTGGTGGGCAAAGGCCAGAGGCTTACCAATTTCCACCAAAGTCAGAAATCTGGTCGCTAATGGCCGACATGACCCGATACACGGCGTTTTAAAGTGTGCAAGTCAAAGGAAGTTGTGAAAACAGATTAAGGGAGTGTGTTCAGGACTTTACCAGAAGAATATATGTAAGTTTGAGCATAGCGGTTAAGTCTGGGGTCGGAGAGTTGGACAGAGAAAGGATGGGAATGTGTAGAGAGGTATGACGTACGAGTTCTTCTCAATGGAGGAGGTATGCGACGAGAAATTTCAGAAGAGCAGTGTCCGTTGTAATAGCGATAGAGAGAGTAACGCAACAATTCGACGGGCAGAAAGAGATTGAAAAGAGTTAGTAAGAGCAAAAGAGATTTATAAGACGAAAGCCCTAGACTCCACCTTTTCAAGAAGAGCTGTATGTGTGAGACGTACTTCATATACAGGGGCGAACAACACCCCTATTAAGAGCAAGCAACTGGGGTGACGTGAAGTAATTCTGAAGGCGCCTCAGAACACCCAACCTCTTAGAAGCTTGCTTAAGGCGGCAACACACATGCAGAGTTCGTTGAACTGTGTTTTGCATTTGTTTTTTTCCGAACATGTCAAACGTATATGTACACACATTCGTCTATTGGACGAAATTCGGTTACTGCAAAGTTCGGAGTGGGAATTGTAAATATTTTTATAAAATATGGACGTCGAGTCCGCATCAGCAGCTTTTGTTGGTTTAGTGTGCGGACAATTTCCTATAAACAAAAAGAAACAAAAAAGAAGGTGGTGGATGGTTTTATTAAACCTAAACAGAGAAAGATAAATTGGCAAAACATTTCTATGTATTAGCTTTATAAATATTATTATTAATATATATATATATATATATATATATATATATATATATATATATATATATATATATATATATATATATATATATATATATATATATATATATATATATATATATATATATATATATATATATATATATATATATATATATATATATATATATATATATATATATATATATATATATATATTATATATATATATATATATATATATATATATATATATATATATATATATATATATATATATATATATATATATATATATATATATATATATATATATATATATATATATATATATATATATTATATATAATAAAAAAATAATAATAAATAAAATAACCAACTGAAAATTGTCAATTCCCATCTTTCTGGTTTTCACTCGAATCTTTTTGGTTGACGAATCTGGAGGAAGAAAGTTTGTGCAAATAATACTCATAGTTTTCAAAGAATTGTTAACAAATGTTAGAGAATTAATGAAAGTGTTTAGTCTTTTAAAATTCTTATATCTTGAAGTAAAATTTTCAATACTCGGGAAGTATACATCTGATCTAATATTTTGAATTAGCTGTTGAAGCTAACTTTAAACTATCAAGCTAAGAAGTGTCACGTGATTCAGTTGAGTACGAAGTTAAAAATATGCATTTTGAGATTTCATTGTGATATAGTTAAAGGTTTATTTAGTAAAAGCTAACATTTTAATATTAAAGAATTTGCATTCATAAAGTTTAAATATTACTTAAATTGAAAGAATACGATATCTAAACTATATTGTTTATTACGCAATGAGATTATTATTGTTAATTATTATTATTTATTTTATCTACTTATTTATATATTATTGTATTATTGTGATTATTATTGATTGTCAATATTAAGAATTCAATTGATGGCTTAATTTTCATTTGTTTTAATAGGTTCCAGTATATATATCCCGATGCTGATCTCATCCCTGCTTCCATTGTCGATTCTGGTGGAGATTCCAGAGTGATTCTTGGTAGTGGTTATTCTTTCGGGGACCAACCCCTGGAGTTCGAGTTATCCTTCCAAGAGTGTCGTATGCCATTTCTGACCCCAGCTTGAAAGCTAGCTTTTATCTCAGATTTGGACTCTTTGAAAATTCCTGGATCAGTTATTTTGCTGTGCTGTAGCTCCAAGTAGCATCTGACGTGGCTGACCTTTCTGGAAATCTCTTATAATATTGTTGAGCTTTGGCTCTGTACAGCTCCTGGATTGTGAGAGCTGGAGAGGATCTACCCAGAAGTTACCAACCAGTGAATGATTTTAGTGAAATCTTTATTGCGGAACCCACTGTTGTAAATACTTTATTTATTTGGGGTATTTATGTATACTTTCAGTTTAATTATTATTTATATACTTGAATTTTATGATTTAGAAATTTGCGAGCTAGATAGTTAGGTTAGGGACAGGCCTGATAGAATTTACTGTGTAAAATAATATTTTACGTGTTTCTCGTATCCATCTGTAGATATTCGTTTTGTTGAAATATTGTAGCAACTTCCCGGCTACAATGTTACTCTTGATTAATGATTCCTATATTTAAAATTACTTGAACAGGTACATACATTCGTTCCTATTAGGCTGGAAATAAATATTTATATAAAATGGAAATCATTTCATAAAAGCTCATTTTG
This sequence comes from Armadillidium nasatum, assembly GCA_009176605.1. NCBI lineage: Eukaryota > Metazoa > Arthropoda > Malacostraca > Isopoda > Armadillidiidae > Armadillidium > Armadillidium nasatum. The sequence continues at coordinate 54,906 of SEYY01012679.1, forward strand.
AATAAAAAGACAATAAAAACATTGAGAGGGGCATACTGTTTTTGGCATATTAATATAAATATTTATTTCACTAATAGAAGTTTGCGTGTAATACATACACATGCTCACGCATACCATATTAACACTGAAGTTTGCGTGTAATGTTTTAATAAGTGCACACATCTACATCACAAATTTTCAGAATAATAATTCTGCGGGTTCTAAAACTCGCATTTCAAGAAATTTTCTATATCACTTGTTTAATAGTGTCAGTATATCAAGAAAAATCTATCAAGTATTTTGAGTGAAAAGTGTTCATCACTCTTCTAAACATAACCAAATGGGCAGTAGTAGTTTTTCTTTGGAAATATTTCGAAAGTGAAAATTAACTCCAAGTTTATTATTATTAATCATCCGATCTACATAAAATTTTCACAGTAGGTAGAATTAGTCGTTAAACCTCTTTATACACATTATCATTTTTTAACTTTTTTCAGCTGGGTATCAAAAACTTCTTGGCAGCTTTATTTAATTTCGAGTATGTTATTTAAAAAAAATACTCTAGAAGAAGAAGAAAAAAAAAACATTTTAGAAGTGTTGCCAGAAAAATATTCATCTTTATAATTTAAAAGTAAACTGTCCCAGAAATGCTTTTATCGACAATTACTTAAAACTGTCTAGGTGAGAGTAAAGAATTTAGAATTTTTTCTAATAAGATTTAATATCTTTTAATTAGCGCTATATGATGTAAAACATAACTGAAGATACAGAAAAAAGTTTAAATTCTGATTTAATATAATTGACTAATTCAACTTGATATATTGCAATTATATACAAAGGTAATTTTGTTCACTAAATTTGCATTAAAGGCAGAGGTGAGAAAAATCAATGACTTGTGATTAAAAACAATAGAAGCCACCACAAATAGTAAATGATGGATAGTTGTTCATTTATCTTAATATAAAATGGGAAATATTAAATTTCTAACATTTTAAAAAACTGTGTTGACTACAGTAGACAAAGATTCAACTAAAACTTCATTTTTACGCCTGAGATATTTTCCTAATCAAAACCTTTTAAAAAGTGCAATATTTCGAGTGTATAACAGAAACTACTTCCGGATACACCTTCTCTAATTCCTACAAACGATGATTTATGAAATAAAACGAAAGGTTAAGATAACAAATTTATTCTGTACAATAAACTATACAACAAAACATTGCACGTTTAAATAATAAATAAATATTTCATATTTTAACAAAATAATTTACATAGAAAATATTTCTCAGAAATTTATTTGTGCCAAACAAATTTTAATGAAGAAAAAAAATTTTATTCGAAATGCTCAAAGCTTAAAATTTTTTTTAAATATTAAAGAAAATTAAAATTTCAGTTAACTCATGGAGCTATATAGAGCAGCCAATTTCAGTAGTTTATAAGTAGTCATTTATAGAAACCAATGAGCGAACGCAGTTCTAGGAATAAAGTACTATTATTTCTTCAAAGTTTGTACATAAAAATAAAATGATCACATCAATGAGCGTTAAATGGAGTTGATAGCCTTTGATGTGTAAATTTGTGATCCGGACTTACGCCCCTAATATCTTTCTGGATAGGGTTGTAATAAACGTCTGTAGCGAGCTCCTCAAGAGGGATTTCCTTGTCCATTTTGGCCGTTTTCGTTGCTTCGTCCACTTCTTTTCGAACTTCGCCGTCAATTTTCTTTAAAACAAATAAATAATGAATAAATAAAAATATATATTTCTTTGCAAATTCTTTTTTCGGTTTAATATTACAGAAAAAGTGGTTCGTAACAAGAAAAACTTACATATTATAATACTATGCTTATAAATAACCCTTAAACGTCGGAAGACATTTTGATAAACTCTAGTGTGACAAATTATAAAGTTTTTAACCACTAATAAAAATAGCTCTTTATTACATATAACGAGCCACCTTCGTCTCTATCTTCTAACTAACCTAGGTACCTTTATAATGAGTTGTATAAAAAGGCAAGGCAAAATCTTTCAAAACTTTCTAAGCAACTAATTTTTCTCAATTAAAAAAATAAATCAAATTGATAATTTGAGACTAAATAGTTTTTCTCTTCCCTTTTTATTGACAAAACTACACTTTCAACTAATGTATACAAATTATCTATCAAATAACAACAATACTATTATTAACCTTAAGTTCCTCAGCTGTCACAAGTCCTGATGATACAATTTTTTCCTTAAAAAGCATAATAGGATCTCTGGTTTGTCGAACTTCCTGGATCTCTTCACGTGTCCGGTATGATGTTCCTGGATCAGACATGGAATGCCCACTGTAACGATATGTGGCGGCATCCATTACCAATGGACCATTACCGCTTGAACAGTAGTTTATGGCAAATTTCATGGCTTCTTTTACATTTACAATATCCATTCCATCAACCTAATTTCAAAATCCTTTCAATAGTTATATACTTAGGTACAAAAAAAAAATAAATAAATACAAATGATTAAAAATAAAAAACAAGAAAATGTATAAAAAATTTTGCTGAGTACATCATTAGTTAATGTTTACCAATGCCAAATAATCACAAAAGTTCAAGGATAACCAAATTAAAAACTCAATTTATTAAAGTTTTATTAAAACAGAGCTAGTGTAATAATATGGTCACCTACCCAAATCCCTGGTACGTAGTCGCCTCTTGTATAGTAATCAACAGATGCTGATGCCCTGTCGACACTTGTGCCCATTCCATACCCATTATTTTCACAAACAAATATACAAGGAAGATGCCATAATTTAGCTATGTTGTATGCCTCAAATATTTGCCCCTGAAATGCAAAATTAAGATTAAAAACAAGAGATTAAGAAATGCGACCGACCCAAATGAGAGAAAATTTTACAAAAATGACTACATCAACTAGCTATTTCTGAAAAGATTTTAATGTGGTAACAATAAAAACCGGAATTCATAAACATAATTATTTACAAACAAGAATATTAAAACTTTTAGATATATAATAAATATCTAATAACTAAACTCTTAAAGGAATATAAAATTCAAAAGAAAGAAATCAAAATTCTGAATACCTAGAATATATGAAAGAAAAAAAAAGACAAATAAATAAGAAACAAAAGCAAAACAATTACATCAAATTCCAACTGAAATTTCGCAAATTTACCTGATTAGCTGCTCCATCACCGTAAAGGGCAATACATACTCCTCCATCTCCTTTATACTTCGATGATAATGCAAGACCTGCGCCAACAGGGACTTGAGCACCTACAATTCCATTACCACCAAAAAAGCCTTTTTTATACATGTGCATTGAACCTCCCTTTCCTCTTGAACACCCTGATGCTCGGCCTGTTAGCTCTGCCATAACACCTGTAAAGTAAACCAAACCAGGTGATAATTCAAATTTATCTGTAGTGCTCATTGCTGAAGAGTTCTCAATACATACTTCCAGAATATATGTAAATGCAAAATAAGCATTAAATTGATTGCTATTCTTAGCTTATCGTAGTCCCTACTTTGGGATATCCATCATTCACTTTTTATATATCTTTATAGGAAGAAATCCCGAGAAAGTTACTTGGACAGGCATCAAATATTGTCACTTACAGAAGATTTTCAGTACTTCATTACAGTTGGAGACGAGGTCTTACACTTCAGTCTCAAATACCCCACAGAAGAAACAGTCCGCTACTTTTTTTACAATGCTTTTAGGGATACTTTTTAGATGAAGAAATTAAAAGCCGTTGCCCAATTTTTAGATTTAATAATGTGTGTGGATGATAATGTTGAAGCAATGTTTTAATTTATTTTCTTACTTTATCACAGTTTAAAATTACAATATTTTTGACCTCTGATGATGTTTTGACATTCAAATTTATATGTATTTGCATTGTATAGATTCAGTCATATGTTTATGTGTAAGAATATTTCACCTTTTGCCTATTACTCTCAACCCACAAAATAACCCAGACTCTGACCAGACTTACTTGTAGAAAAATCAAAAGAAAACCATCAACCATTTACTAATTGTGGTAGAAAAACTTTTTAATTACAAAGCATAAGAAAAGCAGCTATGGCACTAACAGAGAAGAAAATGAAGTGAACAGTGGAGGGATATTATCTGCCTCTTTATGATAAAGGATGAAGAAAGAGAAAGTAGATGCAACACCTCAAAATTGATGATGTAAACAAATGTTGATGTAAATTATCTCCCTTTTAAGAAATTTTGGAAACTCTCTTATAATAATCAGCAGAGCATCTTTTCTGTGTGGAAAGCATATTTAAGACAAAGAAGCCAAAATGAGCGATGAACGCATTGAAATGCTGGTGTTGATATAGACTCCGGTGAGAAGGAACAAAAGTCTATAACTTTATTAAAACAGAATGAAAACAGAGTGAAAATATTTTCTTTCAAATAATGTAAATTTCTTCTTATGAGTTGGGAATATTTTTCAAAGTATAGATGTAGCTATTAATTTTTACTAACAAGTATCAACAATACTTATTAAATTATCACTTGTCAATATATATATATATATATATATATATATATATATATATATATATATATATATATATATATATATATATATATATATATATATATATATATATATATATATATATATATATATATATATATATATATATATATATATATATATATATATATATATATATATATATATATATATATATATATATTTCTGGTGAACAAAGGCTAGAGCCTTACTAGAGATTTACTATCAATTTCCACCAGATTTTGGAAATTTTCCAGAAGGGCCTAAACAAAGGCCGGCACGTCCTCAAACACGGCATTTGAAAGTGGGCAAGTCAAAAGAAGTAGGGAAAATAGATTAAGGGAGTGAGTTTCAGACTTTACCAGTAGAGTACAGGTGAGATTGGGCATAATAACTTAGTTTGGGTTTAGAAAGTTGGAAAGAAAAAGTGGAAGACTGCATTGAAAGGCATGTCACACAAGTCCTTCTCAATGAAGGAGGTATACTACTGGAGAGAAGTATCTTTTGATGGTGACGAAATAATTCAATGGGCAGAAAGAGGCTGGTGAGAGTTAAGAGTGAAATCATTGAAATGACAAAAAACGCTAGAGTCCATCTTTCCAAAAAGCTGTGTGAGACATACTCCATCCAAGGGCAAACAACACCCTTTTAAAGAGCAAGTAACTGAAGTGGCATAGAGAAATTCTGAAGATGCCTCAGAACAAGAACACACAACTTCTTAGAAGCTTGTTTAGAAAGATTAGTAATGTATCCCTTCTATTCCAAGGAAGATCAAGAGAAAAAGAAACATCAAGAATATATATATATATATATATATATATATATATATATATATATATATATATATATATATATATATATATATATATATATATATATATATATATATATATATATATATATATATATATATATATATATATATATACCGTATATATATTTGAAAAATAAACATTATTTCAATGAAAACAAGAACTTCTTTTCCTATGGCAAAATAACTTCAAAATCACTTACTTAAAACACTAGCCCCCAAAACATATGCCCAACCATGATCTCTGTATGCCGTAATAACATTGTCTACTTCTGGTCTTAGAGCTGCTCTTGTTCCTACGCACACTGCCTCCTGACCACTGTATAAATGGCAAAATCCTCTCACAGCCTTTAAAAAAAGGAATAAATAATACAAATAAAAAACTATTATAAAATCCAATTACCACATTAATATCTATAATTGAATAAAACTAAAGTTCAGAAAAATCCATAAAAATACCAAAAACAACTTGATGTCCAACCTTTTCCTTATAAAGATTCCCTGCAGAAGATTCTATTCTTCTAATCGTCTGCAACTGTCTATAATATAAAAGGGCATCATCTCCTTGTAATGACGCTTGATGAAGCTGGACCTTCGGTCAACTTATGCAACTTGAAGTCTTTTGTTTCAAAAGTAGCTTCGGTTACATTTGTTAATCTTGGACTACTTGTCATAAGGGGTGCCAAGGCTCTCTGTTCAAAAGTTAAGAATAGCCACTAATATATATATATATATATATATATATATATATATATATATATATATATATATATATATATATATATATATATATATATATATATATATATATATATATATATATATATATATATATATATATATATATATATATATATATAATATATATAATATATAATATATATATAATAATAATAATAATAATAATATATATAATAATAATAATAATAATAATAATAATAATAATAATAATAATAATAATAATAATAATAATAATAATAATAATAATAATAATAATAATAATAATAATGTCATACCATTGATATGTCCCAAAAGTCAGACCACATAAGCTGGGCGGTATTTTGAGCATGCGTTAGAGCACTGTACTGCTCCATGTAAGCATAGAAAAATAATAAAATTTTAATAAATACCTCTAAAGTATATTAATGCTGCAGTTACTAATGTTATTATTTTTCATAAGCATACTAAAATAATAACTACTCTAAATAATTAACACTTAAATTAAAGTTTAATAAATATATTTAATTTTAATGGGGAAACTTAGTAAAATAATTAATAATACGTTACCTTAAACAATATATTTAGCCTGGTATAATAACAGCTCCTCAAATTAATAAATATAAATACACAATAATAAAATATCTAATTCAAATAATATTTATACTGAGTTTTTTTTTTTAAAAACCTATTCATACTTCTCATAATGGGTTGAAAATGGAGAGTATATTTTAAGAATATATTTCTTTTTATTTGTATTAATTATACTTATTAAATACATTGTTTCTGGTTTATATTAATGTCAATAATGATAAACTATAATAAAAATATAAATGTATCTGTATTTGTGTACCTATTTACTCCAAATTAGGTTGACTAGGGACAGTTTTATGAATGAATTTTGACATTACCTATATTTTTTATGAATATTAATAATGTATTATTTACTTCAGATTTTTCATATAGATCATAAGAACCATTAAAAATATCATAAAGATATCACAAAAAGAATGATATCCCTGTTCACCACAATAAAAATATAAAATCCCTTAAAATGCTATTATAAAAAATATATAAATTACCTAAACTGATCAAGTCATTTTTGAATTATAATTTAAGACTAATATTTCAATATAGGGATGAATGATACAATGATTTTTGATAAGTAGGTATTAACATATAATGAAAAAATTGTACTTCTCACTGGTTTCTGATATATCGTACAAAAGTAGTCTTTATGAACTCAATTAGGCATTATTGAATTCATTTATGTATCTTTATTTTCATAGCTTCTATAGAATAGAAATGATTAGAATTAAAAAATGGCTCATCTGAGTCTAACCTTTACCTATTTTCTTTATAGTTTTCAATAATATTTTGCTTATTTGTTAATATTGTATAAATAATTTTACAGAATAATTGGATCTGACAAGCAACATTTAGGTTGGGGACTACTAGGAACAGCAAATGTCATGACTTGGTTTCAGAAAGGTCAAATGTGGTAGTGGTGGAAGGTCATTTTCATGCAAGTTAAAATAGGCATTCAAAAATATCTCTTAATATCAATAATGTGATTTCCATTTGAACAGAAGACTTGGCCAATGACTTGTGTCTAATTGGCTCTCCCTCTCTTGTTCTAACTACTTTCATGCAACTCTGTGTACGTCAAGACATCAAAAAGGATTTACCACACAGGGATTTGGAACAAAAGTGGCTGCTAAAGTAAAAGGTGTATTCGTAAAATATAGTCTTTCATTAGCAAGTAAATTCGAATTAGTCAATGCTCTGTAGGGTTTGCTTCTTACCATTTGCCCGGGGCTTTGTTTGATAAAAGTAAAGAGTTTCTTGTTCAACATCTTTTAATAGCCTTCAAGTAATATTCCAAAGAAATTTAAGTACTTCTAGCTGCAAAGCTAACTTTATTAAAGGACACCCCCAAAAAGTGGGATAAAAACTTCCCTACATCGGCTGATCGAACATAGTATAATTGAGCCATAGTATAAAAATTACTTAGCTGAAATTTATGTCTGAAATCGTCAAATCAAGACTAAAATGAGGCTAAAATACTGCTAAATGTCGCCAGATGTGAAAAATAGCTCAATTACAATACGATATACGATACAATTAAGTAGCTGAGTTCTCAAAAAAAAAAAAACTGTTGAATCTGTTTAAAAAATCACTGCACTCTTCAATCAGAAAATCAGGTGCAAAGCTTCTCTGATTAAAGGTTAAGTACGAGTGTTAATTGAGTTTCCAATTTTCTTGAGAAGCATTAAAATCTATAACTTGCTGAAGAATATCAAGCTTGCCATTAAAGGCAGATATAATAAGAGAATTTTCTTCCCAAGTAAAGAAATCTACTGCTGAAATGCTCTCGTCTTTCAAACAAGCATTTTGAATTTCAAGTATATCTAAAAGTAAAATTAAAAAGAAAATGCTAATTTTTAGTACAGCATAATTATATTTATGCGCCGCTTTTTATTTTTTATTTGGCAAGTAATAAGGAATATATTATTAAAATAATAAGGAAGAAAAGGTTTAAAGTTGATAGGCAAAGAAGAATCAGTTTACTAAGGAAGGGTCCTTACTAGGAAGCGTAAATTTTAAGATATGCATAATAATGAGGATAAGACGTCCGCACCATATTTTTCCTCAGTGTTAAAAGTTCAGAGAGAGAAGAAATGACATTTTAAGAACATGTTATAATATTATATATAAATGAGTTAGAGGGAGGTGAAAAATCAAGAATAACTCCGGAATCATCTACAGTAAAATGGAATTATAGTCAAAAGTAAAAGGTATGACGTCAGTAGAGCTGTTGGAAGAAATAAGAAAAAGAGAAAGAAGCAAAGTTGAAGTGACATTTTTTACATAATGAGAAAAAAGGAATCAGAAAGATTTTCGAGTTTTTAACGAAGGAAAGAGTTTTTAGCGTTACGGAAAATAGATTTAGCAAGATACAGGGATAAAATAAAATAAAAAAGCACGAGGTTCTGAGTTTGAAGATAGTTACGATAATTCGATCTTGGAAGCAGTGATCGAATACCACAAGAACAATCAGAAATAAATTATAAAAACTATTTAAATACTTTCACTATTTTGTCTATTGTATATATATTTTTTTATTTTGTTTTCTTTTATATTGGAAGAAATATTTAAATTCTTCTTCAAAAGGTTTTATAATTTTTTTATTTTTTTTTTTTTATCGATGTGACACTTAACAGTTTAGTACCTAAACAAGCTGACGGTTTTGATTAAAATAGAGATTTTTCAAATTTTCATCCAACGGTTTAGACGTTTTAACGAAATGTAAGTTTTTTTTTTTTTTTTTTTTTTTTTTTTTTTGTTCGCTAAAATATATTCAAATTCAGAATTTAAGGTATGAGGTAAATTTTATTTTCACTTCTTTCTTACTATATCCTTTCAACTGATTCTTCTACTCAAAATATACCTCTAATAAGTTCTAATTCTTCATTTAAAATTTAGAACCATCAAGGACCACAATTCCTAGGAAAAAAACGTATATGATAAATTCGATATTACTATGTTCATTTAAACTAATTCCAATTTTTTTTCATATCAAAAGTAATAACTAGCTAAATTCAGCTGTAAGTCATAAAATCAAGGTTTATGAGTTTTATATAGCTGGATCATTCATGACAGAGAAGCCCACCTTTTATTACGTTTTATAAATTTCTTCGCACTCCGAGGGACCCTTCCCTCCGAACAATAAATCATTTTATATATATATATATATATATATATATATATATATATATATATATATATATATATATATATATATATATATATATATATATATATATATATATATATTATATATATATATATATATATATATATATATTATATATGATTCATATAAACAGGTACATCCAACGCCACATTGATTCTTCCTACAGATGTACTGTTAGAAGAATATTTCGTTCACAACGGGTGCACATTGGTGGTCGGACACGTATTGATTAAGAGTGTTAGGTTTGTGTGGTCAATACGCAGGTAAACTAGACACATCTCTAGCTACTGTCGATGATTTTCGGTGACATGAAAACTTCCATGAACGTAATTTTTCTTTATGTAGTGTTTGGTATAATGTAAAAAATGTCCCAACGGGTCGTTGAGACAATTAGGTGGCAAAATTGTCACAACAAAATTTTCAGTGTAGAAAAGATATGTTACGCAAAAAGTATAGCTTCCACAGTTTATTTTCTAATAGGAAAATAACTGACAAAATTTGTTATTGTGACATATTTTTCATTTGTCTCAATGAATTGCTAAAACTGGTAGCAAATCTGGCATCTACTGATTTTCAAAAAATTATAATATATATATATATATATATATATATATATATATATATATATATATATATATATATATATATATATATATATATATATATATATATATATATATATATATATATATATATATATATATATATATATATATATATATATATATATATATATATATATATATATATATATATATATATATATATATATATATATATATATATATATATATATATATATATATATATATATATATATATATATATATATATATATATATATATATATATATATATATATATATATATATATATATATATATATATATATATATATATATATATATATATATATATTATATTTTACTTCAAAGAATTTTATATTATTTTATCTTTATAGAGCATTGCCCTACTCTAGGAGAGAAACTTCTACAGGAAGTTTCTCCATAGGATCCTCACCAGTGATTGAAATCTGGCATCTATATTTTAGCTTCACCCACGAAAAGGAGTAACATTAAAACGTAAGAAAAATAGAAAATATAAGAGGCCACATGGTTCTATCAGAGACTCTTCCTTCTCTCTGTACAAGTAATTCAAATTAAAAGAGAATACTCCAACATACAAAGCCATAAACTTCCAACTTGCTGTTTGTTTTTCAATACTACAATTATTATCTCGGCTCTTTTTATATGCAATTCAAGTTTAAATGGAAGCTTATCTTATGGTGTTTAGGGGTACTGATCGAGGGTTTTGCCTTATTTATACGGTAAATATCCACAGAGCATCTTCTGGTTTCCTAACAAAAAATATATCCAACTATATTTCTAAGTCTATCTTTCCTCTTCTTATCAGCCCTGATGGTTTTCTTGCTAATACTCTAGTTCTTTAGATTACTATTTTCCTCATATTTAACCTGACAATCCTCCTAGCTTCTACTCCTTTTCCTCTCAGATGATCCATGCTTTTACCTGATTACATTTGATCGGCTTCATGGACTCCTGAAATCTATGAAAGTTAGAAAGGCAAGTGGTGGCACATGACATGACCTGTTATGGTATGCGTCGCTGCTTTCGAAACTCCATCCTTCTCTTCGCTTAGTTTTGTCATTCTTTCAAATCGCTGTCTCTATTCTTCCCAATCAACAGTAGTATTCCTTATCTCATACTCTTTCCGGTTTTTCAGTAAATGATATTCTGAGCTGCTCATCTACTCTCTATCTATTCACATGTCCATGATGACAATCCATCCTTCTACTCATTTCAAGTCTGCTCTTTTGCATTTAGAGCTGTCTACTTCTTAATCGTCCAAATTGTTCTTGCTGATCTGGAGAATTTCCAAGTTGCCTCAATCTTGTGATATTGAACTGTTTATAATGTCAGCTTGTATATTTCTCTCTTTTTCAACATTTTTTCAGTCTCTCATCTCTGCTTTATGAAAAAAATGTCTTTGAAATCTCATAATCACAACGATTGTTAGGGCGACCTCCAAGCTGAGTGTTTTGATTGGACTGCAAGATTTATTTTTTCTCTTCCTACTTATTCCAACTGTACAAGGGTTTCATACGCCCTTATATATAAAGCTACTTTCACATCTGGAAGACTCAGGTTACACCTCTTTTGGACAGGGTTAATCAAGAGGCGAAAATGTTAACAAACTTTAATACTTTCCAGTTCACTTGACCCTTCATGCTTCCACGTGACGTTGGTATGCTTTGTTCCTTTTCTATATGTACTACAGCGGAAGTACTTGATGGAACCGACTACTCCCATGTCACCATCATTATACGCTATAGTTACACAAAGGATGCAGTGTATGAACATGGAATTTTGTGCAACATTGGCAGTTCTAGGCTCGTTTGCGGTGTGCTTCCTTCTTTCCAACAACATCTGTTCTGTGGTATTCTCTTTCATTTGTGTTTACTGCTGAATTTAATTTCCTTCACTTTAAGCTTTTAGTAATGTGCAAAATGAAAGGGTTTTTATTTTTGTCACTATTATTTCACTCTCCCCTCCTCGGATAGGATTATGTTCTGTGTAGTGATTAGAACTTAAAAAAAAAAAAAAAAAAAAATACAAAGTTTCAGAGGAAAATGCACAAATAACATAACTACATTCTAAGTCACAGTTACCAACACTCAATAAAGTTGGGCAGGCTAATTTTTTTAACCACAATCTCTAGTTATTCAAGGAGTTCCTCATCAAAACAAAACTATAAAAATGAACAATGCATACATACTA
>SEYY01012679.1:72500-80000 GCA_009176605.1 Armadillidium nasatum
ATCAAATAATTTACTACGCGAACAGAATAACAAAAGTAACAAAGGCAAAATTAACCACAAATGAAAGCAAATTATATATTTTATTAGCTGCGTTCCTGGACACTTTTTCAAATTAATATGGATTATAATGCACGATTGATGATGGCTTCAGTGATTAATGAAGCGCATATCTAATCAAAACATTTACTGAAACTCAAAATTTAAATATCTATTACAAAATCATTCCTGTAGTTATTTATGTTCGTGTTTGTAAACAATGAGTACTCTCAGGAAGTCACTGAGTAAAAGTTGTTTACAGACAACGATCGACTCATCCAGATATAATGTCATTATTTAAGGTCATTCTGATGTAACTGTAGTTTAAAAATGCACTTACTAATTCTCTGTCATTGGATGTGTTAGCAGGAACGTAACTAATCAAGTAAATTAATTCTTGTTAAAACAAAGGTGTAGGAACTAAAACTACCTTACAATTAAAAACACAATGTGCAAAATATATATATATATATATATATATATATATATATATATATATATATATATATATATATATATATATATATATATATATATATATATATATATATATATATATATATATATATATATATATATATATATATTATTTTATTTTTCTTTTGAAACAATATAAGGTTAACATGAAAAAGAAAAATAAATTTAAAAATAATTAAAAAAATAAACTTAAAAAAGGTGAAGGCAAAATTTCCCCAGTAATAGTTAATAATTTTATCATTTTCAATTATTAACACTTCCATGCCATATGGTCGAAATTTAAGACCAGAATTTTCAAGCCATTTGTGCAATGGTGACGAACGTGTTTTTGACACAAAGATCATAAGCTAATTTTCAGAATGAAAGTGTTAAAGATATTTGGTACCATATGATAAAGATGAGTAAATAAAGCCTATTTTCAGAATGACAAGTGTTTAATTAATATTTGGTACTCCGATACTTTTTAAAATCACAACATATAGATAAGAAAAAGGTATAAAGATTTTTTCCTATATTTCAAATAGAGTGAAAACATCTGACTTTATAATTTTATAAACTTTGCACGGTCAACAGCGTTAACAAGGGGGGTGGGGGGGAAATAGTACCTTCATAAATTTATTCACTGTGAGTCAAAATAGAATCAACACACTTCAAAAACAAAAGAAAACGTCCTATTAATGTTAATAAACTTCTAAAAATAAATAAAAAGTTATGCAAAATATTTTCGAGTTTGTGAACACAAAAAGCTTTAAAGATACATTTTTGATATTTACCCTTTTGAGGAACTGATGATATAGAAGGTAAGAAAAAGAATTAAATAATAATAATAATAATAATAATAATAATAATAATAATAATAATAAACTAAACTATATCAAGAATCAAATTTGAATTTAAAGCGAAAATTACTATTTACGTATCACTTATACCTGTTATGCTTCAAAACATATACTATTTTTTTTTTCCTTTTGTTTCTTAGCATGTTATTTATAGCAATCAGAGTTGGATCAATGATTAGAAAAATCTTAAGAGTAAATATAATAATGAAAAGCTGTGGACATTTATACAAAATGTATGCCCTAGGCCTAAGTGATAAATATTATAAAATAGATTTAGTGAAATAAACATTGCGAATTTTTTTTAAAAAAATGCAAACAAGAAGTTTATTTTTGTTCATAGTGTTAGTTGGATTACTCTCCGCTGGACAGACATTCAACAGAAGAATTACTTCAGTTCTCCAAACAGTTATTTCGCTTTTCATAAGGTGACAATTTTAAAGGGATTATCTTAATGTTTTGGAGATTGTGTTCTAAAGTAAATTTCTCGGAATTTGTTAAAGTACGACTGTGAGCTATTTAATTAATCATACAACCAGACTGAAGAGTTAATACTATCAGTGGACGGCGAGTGTTTGCCCGAAAAGAAGATTGGAAGCTATCAAGAGATGGAGCACTCATTTAAGTTCAATGCCTTTCCTATCATAGCCTCATATTTTTTTGCATTCTGTGGTTTTGCCACACTTTTTAAATAAAGTGTCCTTACAAATTTCTTCCCCATAGTTGTCATTTTCAAATTTCTAGCCGATCTACTAGTGAAAGATCATGACAAAAAATGCTATCCACATTTAGGTATTCAATAGACGTGTAAATGGGGAAAATAGCGGCGGACTGTAATACCATATTGACGTATAAGCTCTAGTGTAGGCGTACTCTACCCAACCTCGAGAAACTAGAAAACTTTCTCCGTGCCTTCGTTTATCTAAGAACCTGTGGCTTGCCATAATAGAAGTGCGAATTTAATTTCAGATTAGAATATGCAGTATAGAACTTTTAAAAATGTATAGGACTGCTGAGAGAGATTTCGCATTTTAAAACATTACGAGCTTATTCAATTCCAAATAAGAGTAAAAATAAGATGAATTTTACATTCTTGTCACAGTGTTAATCGAGTCTAGTTTAGTGCTGTTGGGGATTACCGCATCCATATATGTGAAACATCTTCAAAATTTTAAACATCTGCATCTGCTCGAATGTAAATAAAGAGCTACATTTTAGTTTACCATAATTTGTTGCGGACTTGTGTCAGTTAAAGTCTTTAAATTAACCAAGTCTTGTGTATTCGAGTATTCTATTATAAAAAATATTATTTTCCTATTACCCCATCAAGCTAATAAAAATTAACAAAACTGTGAACTAAGTGAATTAAAATACACTCATTATATTATATATTCCATAAATAAAATAATTTTTACCATTTTTAAAATTTTAAATTTAAAAAAAAATCTGTTTATGTTAAGACATTAACTGATGTAGATATCTATGGACGTGAATATGAGTGACATATCGCACATATACATATGATCATAACAGAGAAAATAATCTACCTGTATAATGAATTGGAATGATGCCTCTGTAAAGGTGAGCTTGTCTAGCTACTTGTGGAAATCTGGTCACAGCCATAATAGGGCAACGAGGTCGGTACTTCGAAACCAGATGGGCAGATCGGCCAGTAGTTGTAATAACAATAATTGCTTTCGCCATGGCCTTGACGGAAGCTTCTACAGCTGCAATTGCTGTTGTGTGCGTTGAATCAGTAGGTTGGCTAACCTTTAATGAAAAAAAAAAATGTAAAATAATCATAAATTTAATGCTTGAAGATAAAATTTTAAAAATTAGTGAATAAATGTAAATTATCTTATATCAATTATAAAATTTTTATAACATAATTATCAAAGTTCATAGGAATTTTAGTTACAACTACGAAGCATTTTCAAATTAATTTTCAGTTTGTTCCACATTCGAGCCCAAATTTCGATTCCTGTTAGTTTAAGCAATTGTTTAAGATGTTTCCTTAGTAGATTCACAAAACTGTTCCATTCAGGCTTAATATTGTAACGTAAACTTAAATAAGTTCATGGAAATATCAGTTACAGCTAAGAAAAACAAATTAAATAACTTTTATTTCATTCAACTTTAAAAAACAAACAAAAAAAAAAAACAAAAATCCAAATGTTGATTTCTTCATTTATTTAAGCAATTATTTAAGAAATGTCCTAAGTAGATTTATAAAAATTTTACTTTCAGTCTTATTAAAGCACAGACTTTCGAAAATTCATAAAAATATTTTAATGCTAAAATAAATGTTAATTTTTTTTCACATTAATATTTACAACTTTAAAGTCCAAATTTTGATTCTTATATTTATTTAAGCGAGTAATTAAAGTTCTTCTCAGCAAATTTATATAAAATTTCAATTCAGACTTAAAAATTTAAGAGGAGACTTCGCAGGTTCATAGGAATAACAAACAACTATGAAACAAGTTTTCAAATCTGTTTTCATTTTGTTATACATTCTCGTCCAATTTTGACCTATATTTATTTAAACAAGTGTTTGAGATATTTCCTTCGGAGATTAATAAAAGTTTTACATTTTTACGTTCATTTTTAATATTCAAAGCAAAGACAAATTAATTTCATTTTTTTTTTGTTCAAATTTCAAGTTCTATGTTCATTTAAGCAAGTGTTTTCAATATCTCCTCAAAAGATTTATAAAAATTTTATATTCAGGCTCAATTTTAATGTGTCGACTTCCGTAGGTTCTTAAGAAAATTAGTTACAACTAGGAAACAAATTTTTTAAATTTATTTCAATTTTCTTTCGTATTTGCGTCCAAATTATGATTATTTTGCTAATTTTAAAAGTATTTAAGTAGATTTATAATTTAAATTTTATATTCATTCTTAATATTACAGAATAGATTTAAGAAAGTTCATAGAAATAACAGTTACAGCAAGAAAAATATATAAACTTTTTTTTTCCTATGTTCATTTAAGGAAGTGTTTAAGGAATCTTCCTCAGTAGAATTAAAAAAATTTTACATTCACATTTAAATAGCTTTTCAAAATGTTTGTAGATTAAAAAACATAAATAAATATTGTAGCTATCATTCACCAGTAAATAAAAGTCTTAAAAACTAATTATGTTGAATAAGGCTTATAATAATAATAATATTTTTTTTTTAGTTGTCTATATTCATTTAAATTTGCTAAACAATAAAAATACTAATCCTCTAACCTGTTGCGAAAGTTCTGAGAATAACTGTTTATGCCAAATAGCGGATTCTGCTTCGCGAGCGATGTTGGCCATTGTTCGAACACAGACTAGAGGATAATCACCCTTAGCAGTTTCACCAGATAGCATAACACAATCTGCACCATCGAGGATCGCATTACCAACATCTGAAACCTCAGCCCTTGTTGGGCGAGGTTTCTTAACCATGGATTCCAACATTTGAGTAGCACATATGACAGGCTTCCCGACCTATTTTTGCAATAAAATTTTCAATTTATTACTGTGAAGCATTTATGAAAACTGACTTAAAAAGATTAATTTAAAGAAATGTAATCAAAAATATACATGTTAAGAACGAAGAAATAAACATTACATAAAGAGTAATACTAACCTTATTACATTTTGCAACCATCATTTTCTGAGCTATGAACACTTTTTCAGCTGGAATTTCAATTCCAAGATCACCTCTTGCAATCATAATGCCGTCAGATTCCTCAATGATGGAATCAATATTTTTACAACCCTGATGATTTTCAATTTTGCTAATAATTTTAATGTTTTTTCCCTCTTCGCCAAGGACACCTCGGATTTCCTTCACACCTGCAGCATTTCTAATGAAAGATGCGAAAACCATATCCACCTTCTGCTGAACACCGAAAATGAGATCCCCTCGGTCCTTCTCTGATACTGCTGGTAAATCCACAGGCACACCAGGTAGATTGACTCCTTTCTTCGAGCCCAACATACCACCATTTTCAATTTTACAGTTAATAAAATCGCTACCTAAAATTGTATCAAACGATGATTATAGTACGTATTAATCGTATTAATCAATGTATAAATAAATAAAATAAATAAAGAATAACATTTTGAAGTATAAACTTTAATAGAATCTAATTCCATTATGAATTAAAATATGAAGTGTTAGTTCAAATATCTACAATCTTAATCTCGTTTAATACATTAATCAACATAACTATCACAATACACAGTACTTTTATATTAATTAATAAGTTATAAAAAAGGGGTCAAATGATTAAATAACTAACCAATTTCATCGGCTATGAGAGATATGAGACCATCATCAACAAATACTTTATTTCCAGGCTTTAGAACTTTGGTGATATTAACATAGTCGAGATAAAGTACATCAGCAGAACACTTTTCATAATATTCTTTGTCTGTTGTAAGTTTAATGGTACCTCCACTTTTAAGTTCAACCTCAGCACTTGCACCCTAAAAGAAAATGGCACTTGACTTAAAAAGAATACCTAAACTATTACAAAAATTATTCAGCCAACTGATCAAATGTTTGAGAAATATTGATTACTGGAATAAAGAAAAAAACATTGAAAATATTTTTGGCATATACATTCTTGATTTTGGTAAGTATTTGCCATATATATATATATATATATATATATATATATATATATATATATATATATATATATATATATATATATATATATATATATATATATATATATATAATATATATATATATATATATATATATATATATATATATATTTTTTATTTTTTTAATTTAAAATTTTTTAATTTTTTCTTTTAAATAAAAATAAAATATTTCCTTACCAACGATATCACTGATATTATTACTGATAACTCCTTCTTAATAAAATTATTCAATACATCTAAGTATAACCTTTCTTACAACTGAAAAACCCTATTCAATTTTGAAAACGAACTACTACTGTTTTACAACGACCATGAATCATAAAAATAGACACTGTAGATAAATAAATTTCAAACAAAACTAGTATTATTTCACCATAATACAAACTACATATTTACTAACCCCTTCTAGAAGACCAGTTCTAATTTCTGGTCCTTTGGTGTCGAGAGCAATTGCTACAGCATGAGATCTTCCAAGCTTCTCAGAATATTTTATTGAAGCTTGTCTAACATTTTCCATTGTTTCTCCATGGTATTCGTGAGTGCCATGAGAGAAGTTCATTCTTGCAATGTTCATACCCGCTTCCATCATTTCAACAAGGGTATCTACTGAGCGCGATACTGGTCCTGAATTTTAAAAAAATTGTAAACAACAAATAATATAAGGGTATTTTACATAAAATAAAAAAAGTGAGTGCATATATATATATATATATATATATATATATATATATATATATATATATATATATATATATATATATATATATATATATATATATATATATATATATATATATATATACCACAAATAATGTGACTAAACAGTAGTGTGATTGACTCTCATGCTTGGAGGCAATGGTTTGATCTCTCATGCAGAACCTAAATAGAAACTATTAATAAACTTCCTCTCCTTAAACAGGGCAATGTCAGTGAGCTGCAAACTACTTTACTTAATAATAATAATAATAATGGAAATGATATATATATATATATATATATATATATATATATATATATATATATATATATATATATATATATATATATATATATATATATATATATATATATATATATGCAACCCAGAATTAGATACCAACTTAATGAGAAATAATTAATAATAATAAATAATAATAATAATAATAATAATAATAATAATAATAATAATAATAATAATAATCTTAAAAAAATTTTAAAAAAAAAAAAAAAAAAAGAAAAGTAAAAAAAAAAAAAAAAAAAAAAAAAAAATTACTTACCAATAGTACATATTATTCCAGAAAGTCTTTCTGAAAATGGTTTGGAATCAATGTCGAGGGCAGCTCTGTGGTCTACCTGAGTATGAGCTTTATCAGCTTCCAACTGCATTGGAGCAATAGTCGACATCTGAAATATATTAATAGAAATGGGTAAAAATCTTTCAAGATTATGACATTAGAAATCATAATATAGAAAATAATATGAAGATTCGTAAAATACTAAGGAATTATTTTTCAAT
>SEYY01012679.1:85000-105000 GCA_009176605.1 Armadillidium nasatum
TATATATATATATATATATATATATATATATATATATATATATATATATATATATATATATATATATATATATATATATATATATATATGATCTACTGTCATGGTCAGCTCACTCAGCTGTATAAAGGAAGATGTACAAAAAGTGATAAAGTACCCAAAATATTCTTAATTTTATAAATAAAAAAATCAACACTATTATTTATTTAAAATCATATTGTCTGACGATTTAACATATTCAAAAACTACATCAAGGCCAAGCATAATACAAAGCCGACATAAAATGAAAAGCCGGTCTATCATAAATGAATGGAAAAAAATGTACAACAGATATTTGATTACTATCCAAAACATATTTCTTACCTTTAAAATTAATTCAGTTTTGACGAAGGCTTAAATATATAAAAATTTCCTAAACACTGTTTAATTTACAGTTTATTTTCTAAATGGTCAAAATAATTGCTAAGAACTATAACACTATTACGTTCACTCAGTTCCCGTCTGTTACGAGAACTGTAAAAAGATCAAATGGTCCGAGCACACGACTCTGAACAAGTGACACTGACCTTCAACTGTCCTTGGCTTGCATGAAAGTGGAGCGAGATAAAATTTTTAAAAATCTATTACTAACCCAGTGTAAAAATTTAATAAAAATAAAGTTAAATATTATCACAGCCTTTATGATATTATTAAGTTGGTTAAAATGCTATATTAATCAAATTTATGAACTAAAACAATTTTGATATATAGGCACAATTAAGCTCAAATGGAGGAACTATCTCTGAAAAAAAAATGGAAAATACCCCAAATCGTAGAAAAGGAAAAGTGGTCGACAATATCATCATCACTCACGGGTCGGGGTGTACGAGGGGAGCAGAGCCAATTTAAGTTTTTTAGTTCATCAATTGTCGTAAAAAACCATTTTTTTAAACATCTTACTTTGAACCACATCTAAACTCTTACACCAAAAATATAGTGCTAATGGAGTGTACTTAAATATAAAAATTAAAATTTTCTTTTCTCTCTCTTATTTCTTGAAGATAACATCTATCTGTAACCTTTTCTCTCTCTTTAAGAGGTTTTCTTCAAGAGAAAGAGAGGGCCTAACCTACAGTGAGGAAACGATTTTGGTATGTCTGTGCTGCTTACTGGTTTGACGTGCAGGCGTATTACTTTGAACTCCTTTGAAATGACTACAGCTTCAGTAGAAGAGGTACGGTATCATATATATATATATATATATATATATATATATATATATATATATATATATATATATATATATATATATATATATATATATATATATATATATATATATATGATACCGTACCCCTTCTACTGAAACTGTAGTCATTTCAAAGGAGTTCAAAGTACACATCAAACCAGTAAGCAGCACAGAAATACCAAATCGTTTCCTCACTGTAAGTTAGGCCCTCTCTTTCTCTTGAAGAAAACCTCTTAAAGAGAGAGAGAAAAGGCTACAGATAGAGTTAAAGGTGTCCGGAGAAACCCAGAGGAGCTAAAAGTTTAAAAGAATAAGGAGAAAGATTAGAAGTCCTAAATCCAAACTGATTATTGGTTGAAGGGAATGAGATTCTAGATATTCAAGAAATAAGAATTGAGAATGTTTTCAATGATTTTAGATGAAAAAAGTAAGAGCTATAGGACTGTAGTAAGAGGGATAGGTTGGCCTTACACCCTTCCAACATTATGGGAAGCGTTAGTTTTGATGCACAGAAAGTATAATTGAAAAAGGAATGGTTCCAGCTCGAAAGTACTTTCCCTAGCAAAACTCGGGGAGGATGCCATCCTGGCTGCTTGCCTTCTAAATTTGCATACATTTCAGAAATTCATGCTCCCTATCATATATGATAACAGGTAAATACATTAAATGCCTGAGAGTAGGAGTAGTAGAAAGATTGCCATCATGAGGCATCCAGGATTGAATTAGAAGAAACATGATGTCAGAGAAATTTTTTCTCGGAGTTTCAGTTGAAGAATTAGCAACAGATTCATGAAAGCTAATAAGAGTAAATGGGAAGGTTTACCAAAGTTGATAGATCGAGATTGTTTCAGCAGGATATATATATATATATATATATATATATATATATATATATATATATATATATATATATATATATATATATATATATATATATATATATATATATATATATATATATATATATATAATATATATATATATATATATATATATATATATATATATATATATATATATATATATATATATATATATATATATATATATATATATATATATATATATATATATATATATATATATATATATATATATATATATATATATATATATATATATATATATATATATATATATATATATATATATTATCATCGCGTGATTCATATTTTTCTGTCTCTTTTACCTATTATTATCATGATATCACCTTGCAACATTTTTTTAAACAATAGTAAGTAATAATATATATATATATTATATATATATATATATATATATATATATATATATATATATATATATATATATATATATATATATATATATATATATATATATATATATATATATATATATATATATATATATATATATATATATCGTGCAGCAACAAATCTAAAAATTATCCTTAAATTTTACAATTGTTATTTTTATCAACGCAATTTTTTTTATTTTAAAATAGAATTGGTTTTTAGATAACGACTCGAATTATATATTTGACTCAAGCTTTTCTCTCAACTACGCAAATCTTTTTTATATAGTCTCAGAAAAGGAATTTTTATTCTGTTATATATATATATATATATATATATATATATATATATATATATATATATATATATATATATATATATATATATATATATATATATATATATATATATATATATATATATATATATATATATATATATATATATATATATATATATATATATATATATATATATATATATATATATATATATATATATATATATATATATATATATATATATATATATATATATATATATATATATATCCACAAAACAGAGATGACTGGAAAGGAGGCACTAAAGCGGACTAGTCTGGAGTTGCCTATATTCACACAAAATTCATGTGCAGACACTGCACCACTTGTGCAACGAGGACGTCGTAAAGGTGGAGGTATACGAGTGGTCAGTTCCCTCGAACATTTGCCGCTGTAGTGCCTATAGAAAAGAGACAAGGCATCAACGTCACTTCGCAAAGATAAAAAGTCAGGTGAACTAGTAAGAGCGAAAAAGTTTATAAGTTTTTTAGCTTTTGACTCAACCCTATCCAAAAGACGAGTGTAACCTGAGCCACCCCAGATATGAGAGCAGTACTTCATGCAAGGGCCGATGAGACCCTTGTACAATTGGAGTAACTGCGAAGAAGAAAAAAATTCTTACAGTCTAAACAGAACTCCAAACTACTTTTAGGGCACCCTTGCAATCATTGTGGTGTAAAGTTTCCAAATCATTTTTTTTGTTTATGTGAAGTTTAAGGATGTTTATATTGTCAACAGGAGAGACTGGAGAACCGTAGAAAGAGATAGAAAAGTTAGGAGGTATCTTTGAGAGGGAGATTTCAAGAAGTTGAGTTTTTAAAGAGTTGAATTTCACAAGGTTGAGACGACCCCACCGGGGAATTCTATCCAGATCTGGAAGAATGGAATTGGAAAGATGGTGACGAGAGGCAACTCTAGATTCAAAGGAGGGAGCAGATAAAATGAGTAGAAGAATGGAGGGTCGAGTCATCGGCATATGAATGAACAGGATTAGAAGATCAGCTAAAAATATAATTAATGAAAAGTAAGAGCGCCACTATTGACAGAAAAGGAAGAAGAAGTCACCCCATCAACAACAGTCGAAATGGAACGATTAGAAAAAAAGCTAGACGTACATAAGTAAGCAAAGAGAAGGAGGAAACCCAAAGGAAGGCAGCTAGGAAAGCAGTGACGCATGCCTTACCCGGTCAAATGTCTTAGATATGTCAAGACCAACCACACAAGTCTCCCCATATTCCCTAAGAGCAGAAGACCATAAATCAGTGAGATAGGAAAGTATATCACCAGTAGACCTTGAACGTGAACGTCGAAAGCCATACTGACGATCAGAAAAAAGGGAATATATATATATATATATATATATATATATATATATATATATATATATATATATATATATATATATATATATATATATATATATATATATATATATATATATATATATATAATATATATATAATATATATATATATAATATAATATATATATATATATATATATATATATATATATATATATATATATATATATATATATATCAGATGCTGCTCATAATGAATTAAGTTTACATGCTACGCATACTAATGTCAATATACAATTTAACGCAGTTAATTTTGGCACTGTACCTCAAGGTCTTTTAATTACACTTTAAATATGTTTAAGGAAGATACATTGCTCCAATATTTTACCCAAAAACCTTATATATATATATATATATATATATATATATATATATATATATATATATATATATATATATATATATATATATATATATATATATATATATATATATATATATATATATATATATATATATATATATATATATATATATATATATATATATATATATATATATATATATATATATATATATATATATATATATATATATATATATATATATATATATATATATATATATATACACTTAGGGGGAACATCAGTAAGGTAGGTGATATGATTTTTCTTTTTTGTGTATAAAACTTTTGGCTCTCTCTTGATGTTTTGTTGACAGAGAAGAATAATTTTATAGAATCATTGCTTTATAGAAGGGTTGTCAGAGCTGTATCTAGAGGACGAGCACATGTACCTCACCGCACAGCACCGTACATATATCTACAGGATGTGCACTATAGTACCCCACCGCACCCTTTGATGATGTGCAGCATCTTGAGGATGTGCACCAGTATCACATCGCACCGTACAGCGTACCTTATCTTGAGAACATGCACTAGTACCCGAGTACTGGCCCACCGCACCGCATCTAGAGGACATATTTCTGTGCCATACATCATCATACCACATCTGAAGGACGTGCATTATTACCCCATCACACCATACTGTATCTAGAGGACGTGTACTAGTATTTCACTGTATCATATTAAGAACTAGAGTCATCATCCTACCGAGCTACCTCAAGAGTCAAAACCAGTGCGATGGAGCATCGTAAAGTATCAAAATGAGCGCCTCAAGCAATAATATCGCATAGGTGAGTCGGCCAACTCTACACTCTGCAAACTAACTTTCTTTAAGTATAAAGGTTTAAAAGAAATGAATATTTTGGGATGCCAAAAGAATGTTCGCTTATATAAGTTGTATGATAATGTTTTAATAATATGTAGTTACTGAGAATAGTATGTACATACCTTAGTGCAAATAAACAAGGCTTGCGGAACAAGTAAATTTATCCCCAGATTTAATTCTGCCTCTGAATTCGATTACGGAGGCTTTATGATAAAATAAATTTTTTGGATCCAGCTCCACTCAATTTTTTTTCCTTTTTTGCTCCAGCAAGGAATTATAATGAAATTCAAAAAGTCTCCTACTGGTGACAACTTTCAGCATCTGTCAGAGTATTTGGGGCACGGTATCTCCTCGAATTTGTAATTTCAAAGTACAAGAAGGATACTCCGAATTCTGAGTGCTATAAATATAAAACCAAATTTGTAGAGCACTATATAGCTGGAGTCGAGAATCGTATGTTGTAAATGATATAACAGGAGTCGGACTCGACATGCAAATTTTAAAAAATGGAGGGGTTGGGAGACGAACTCAGAATCAGAAGCGGAGTTGAAGCATAGTCAAATCATTTACTGACTCAGCAACTTTAGTAAAAATTCCTTTTATATTCCACTTAATTCTGAAATCTTAAAGAGAAAGCCACCTGCATTGAAGAGAGCTTTCGTAACTTCTTAATATATATATATATATATATATATATATATATATATATATATATATATATATATATATATATATATATATATATATATATAATATATATATATATATATATATATATATATATATATATATATATATATATATATATATATATAGAGAGAGAGAGAGAGAGAGAGAGAGAGAGAGAGTAATCAATATAAGTGAATGAAAAGTTTAGAATGACTTTAGAGAGTTTCTCTATTTTTATTAAAAGTTCAAGTTCAATTACAAGGTGACACATTGCCCTCATTGGCATCTTTCAGTGACACTCAATTGCTTTCTGGTAGCATTTTCTAATCGAGATACACGTAAGGGTTATTGTGTGTAAAACATACAGGTTGCAAAGTGAAAGAATAAAGACATATTATCCTTAATTAATGAGTACTAGAAAAAAATTCAGTTGCAATAAATATTTTTTAAATTTTATACTGTTGTTTCTGCATTTCTGATCGCGAGCATTCGATATATTCATAACTCGGTCATAAAACCTTTCTTTTTGGAAAGTACAGTAATTTTCCTTATTTTCTTAATTAAGCAGATCAATATATCGTACAAAAGTATTTATTCATTTATTTATTTATTTATTTATTTATTTTTGACGAGATGAAAATTATTAGAAATTGGTTTTTTCCTTACTTTCAGATTTCTATTTTATCAGGATAAAAATTTAATGACGATAGTATTTTATGTTTCAAGGTTGTTCAGTTTCTTATTAAATATACAAAATTAACAAGCTCTATTAATTGCTATTTTTGATATTAGCGTTCTGAATCTACTGCGCGTCCCTTAAGTGCTTAATTAATTAATTAAGTGCATCCTCTTATTCATCTATAAAGATTTAAGAAAACACAAATCAGTTTTGAAAGTAGATTCCAAATTCAAAACCATGTGATTGAGAAAGCAGAGATACTCTCGGGCTTATTGAATTGAATTGAATACACTTGGATTGGAATAGGACTAACAATAACAGTGAATGCCCAGTGTTAGAATATAAAGCACTAATTGCTAAGATTAAGATTAAGGAACAATTAGACACTACAAAAAAAATTTCTTGAATGAAGACTGTCATCACAGGATGTTTAAAAATTCAGTTTCTATTCGGCAAAGATTCTGAAGAATCTTAAAACACATTATGAACGAGACATAACAAATCATTCAAGCCCAAACAAATTATCCAAACGGTCGTAGCTTATAAAAAATAATCTAATTAGAGTAAACCAGTGATCAAGGTTCAAACAAATCTAATATAAAAAAAAAAATCATCTTTTCAGCACAAATGGAATCTCTTTTATTTTTTTAATTTATGGTGAAAAAAAATAAAGATCAAGAACAAACAAAGGCTACACCACAAAGCAATTAAAAATAATGGAAAAAAAAAGAAACAAAAAACAAATACAACAAACAGAAGCTATTATTCCAAGCTAATAATTCAAGTGGTTGTGAAGGGTATCACTGTAGGAAGCTTTTTATCGGAGGGTTAACGGTTCAGGGAAGTAATTCGTTGTTTAAAAACCCAATCTTGAAAATATTATTCCCATACGAGATATTTTTGAATAATCGGAAAAGAAAACTAATTTCTAAATTAATTAAAAAATGTTTATTTAAAATAATATAAAAATTTCAACGGTAAAATATATAAATTTATAATCAATAAATATAATTCACATTAAGTCATTTCTTTTTAAAATAATTATCTATTTTTTTAAAACTATGGTTAGGTTCAAGACTTTTGCGCTTTTTATTGGTTTTCGATTTGGTTGGAGAAAATTTTGAAACCAAAGAAGACTTGGCTTCCATCATTTGTTGCTTTCTCAATTCCATTGCAAAATGATAGTCACTGTGCTCTGTAAAGTTAACGCTCAAAATTTTACGATTACATTCACGGCAAAATGTATATTTTTCACCATTTGGGACTGAAGAAATAACATTTTGAGTTAGTTGAGAATGATCTTCTGTGCTAGGAAGAGTTACCTCTGGTATAATCTCAATATCATTTTCATCACTTTCCAATTTTTTACGCTTTTTTAACACTTCATAAACCTTATCTTTTATGCCTATAGGAAGCATTTCTACAACGGATGTATCCACGTTATCTAAATCAGGAAAAAGTTCATTCACAGATATGCTACACGAAGGGGTTTCGTGAGAAAAGTTCGAGTTTGTCAACTTTTTGGAGAGAATATTTTCGTTAACAGGCTGTTTATTTTTACTATCACGTAATGAAGATGAATGTGATTTTTTGGAACTTAAAATTGGCGATGATGATGCTGATGAAATATCAATAACTTCTACAGGAGGGCATTCTTTAACTTCCTCTTCATCATCTGTTGACTTGTCGTATTTTCTATCTTCATCATCTGATTCGTTTGAATCTAAATTATCACAGTTACTCTGGTCAACTGTCTTATTAGTTGAATTTTCAGAAGCTGCTTCGTCATCAAGATCATCAAGATTTTCTTTATTTTCAGAATTTTGATTAAACTTTTTCTTTATTCTTTCAGAAGTATTCTGGCTTAAAAACTGCAAGAAAAAAGATTTCTGAGAATTAACTTTACACTTTTTAACATTTCCTGCCGCAGATGAAGACTCTGACACGGATCCCGACGCACTTTCCTGAAATGAGGGATTGGTTGTAGAGAAAGAAGCAGGAGAGACAGGACCTTCAATTTTCTTGAAAATGTTGTTTATTTTCGTCGTTCCTGAATATGACAATGCTTCAAACTTACTGGCTGACAACGATATATTTCTTACAGGAGGATCCCTGAAATGAAAACAAATTAGAAAGAAATTTCTAGTAAAGAATGAAAAGAGCAAATATTTTGAATCAAAATCGAAAAAGAACAAATAACTACATCTGATGTATTTGACAGTATGAACATCGAGAAATTTAAATTCACTAATATATATATATATATATATATATATATATATATATATATATATATATATATATATATATATATATATATATATATATATATATATATATATATATATATATATATATATATATATATATATATATATATATATATATATATATATATATATATATATATATATATACTTTTTCTTTCTTCAATATTATAAAATATATTTAATATCCAGAAATGAGTTCTTATATCAAACTTTATAAATTTTATTTCCTGTCATTAATTTTAATTATCCTAAAAACCAATAATTATAATGGACATAAACCTTACGTCAAAATCCTAAAAATTACTTGAAATCTCTTCACTTTTACTGTCAATGATAAGAGTTTTGCTATCTGAGCTCAATTTCCCATTCAACTACTACTAATAATAATAAAAATAAAATCTTAAATCGAACTTCTATCCACTGCTTTTTAAAAGGGGCTTTTTCCTTATTTTTTATACATAGTTTTAATCCTTTAACTTTAAAGACATTCCAGCATACACAATTTAATTCTCCAGCAAGATCGTGGCTTTTCAAAAGGAAACTGCAATAACGGTAACATTCCTCAAGGCAAAAGAACTTATTATATTCCAGTCTATGACAATATTTTTATATCATTCACACACCAATTCAGTAATATTTTGTTACTGATAGTTTATAAATTTTTTAAAAAATTATTCTTAAACATACTCTTATAAAATCCTCATATTTACAGTTTCTTCACCTTTTAGCTTGAGAGCAATTCCACTTCTTGTTAATAATACAGCAATTCTGCACCACATCAACTATTCTCCACTTTTCTTAGTTTTAACTTTTAAACATTCCAAAACTTTATTAACTAATCAATCAACTCATTTACTCTCAATTTTAACAGTTTATTGTGGTTGCAACGATTTTTTTCATTCTGAAATTAATTTCAAAATGTTTTAAAAAATCAGACTCCCTAATAACCCTACATTCATTAACTTTAATTCCATCAATCCAATAGTTTTAAAATTTACTAATTACAAATTGTTGATATGAAAATGTTCTGTACTCAATATCAGTACCTCGAAATACATTTAAAAAACGAGTCCTGAATGAATTTATATGTTTTACATGGAAGGTGAAAATTAAAGGGAAAAATGAAAGAGAAGAAAAAATCATGAGAAGGATATATATATATATATATATATATATATATATATATATATATATATTATATATATATATATATATATATATATATATATATATATATATATATATATATATATATATATATATATATATATATAAATAGCAATTTAATTCACATTTCACATAAAAATAATTTTTTAATATCTTCTGTGGTGGGTAAAGGCAGGAAGCCTAACAATTTCCACAAGTTGGGAAATTCTCCGAAGAGGAGTCAAATTTATAGGCTGACATGTCTCGATTCATGGCGTTTCAAAGTGTGTAAGTAAAATTAAGTTGGTAAAATAGATAAAGGAATTCAAATAAATCTGTATGAGCGGAACCAATCCAAAAGTGAACATATTCCATACAGGGGAGAACAATACCCACAAAGAACAAGAAATGAGTTTCGTGAAGAAATTTTGAAGTCGCCTCAGAACCCTCAAAGCACTTAAAAGCTTCTTTACAATGAAATGATGCAATCCTTCCAAGCAAGATTACGAGAAAAAGAATCCATTATTTTTTTTAATAAAGGGTGAAGTTGTCGGCATTGGAGTGGATAGGTGATGAAAGTGGATAGGTGATGAAGTAATAGAAAGGTCATTAATGAAAAGTAGAAAAAAGTTGGAACAGAACATATCTCTGAAGAATACCACTATTTACAGATTTAATGAATGAAATGTGGCAGTATACAACAGTTGCCATAGAAGACCGGAAAGGAAATCAGAGAGAAGGATAGATACCATAAGAGTGAAGTTTATAAATCAATGCTTTGTGCCTGGACTCCATCGAAGGCATTTGCTATGTCTAGCACTACATTATAAGATACCCCGAATTGCCGAATGGTTGTAGTCACATAGAAGAGAAAGATCAATAGCTGAGCGTACCTTACGAAAGCCACACTGGAGATCAGAGATAAGATTAAAAGAATTGCGATGTTTTCAAATCTTCCTGTTAAGGATAGATTCGAAAACTTTAGTGCTTTATTGGGAAAGGAGGTTAAAGAAATAGGATGATAGCTATAGGGTTGAGAAGGGTTCCCCTTTTATGACACAGGATGAATAAGAGCATGTTTCCAGTAGGAAGAGGAAGTCGAAGGAAAAAGACAGAAAAAATAGTTTACTAAAGCAGGGTGCAACTCAGAAGCACAAGTTTTGAGAACCACAGGAGGGATGATAACGTGAAGATAGTAAGCTTTTTCAGTGTTAAGCTCGAAGAGAGAGAGCAGGAGTAACGCCTTTAGAAAAAAATTATGTTAGTCATAAATTAGTTGGAGAGGATTGAGTTATAAAATGATGATGTATATATTACTAAACAAAACGAAATGAATAAGAGAATTAGGAAAAACTTAGAATTGTTCAATAGTGTCTAAGTTGTACACATTTTAAGCAGAAGTCAGATGTATGTATGCATGGGTCTAAGTGTTTGGCCAGTGATTCAGTAAAACCTGTAAAGTATTAAAATATGCTAAAATATGTTATAAAAAGCACATGCAATTTATATATACCATTTTAAATCCTTTCCTGAAGCAGTATTAACATTTGCGATAAGGCTTTAGGGCAACTTTTGCGATTGTTTCAGCCTTATACGAGGGAAGGGAACAAGATCGGGTGGTAGCTGACATTTCTTCTGTACCCAAACGGATGTAAACAGTTAAAGTTTTCGCCAAACGATCATTCTAAAGTAAACGATTAAATAAGTAAATAAATAAATGAAGAAATAAATTGTTGACATTACTGAAATCAAAGAAAATGAATAATTATTTTATTTTAATGTTTGCAACTTATTATTAAGTAATTTTTTCTACCTCTAAATTTCTCTAATAGACAATGAAATTACACACTGCTGATTCTAAGGCTGAGAAGTTGGTAAATTTTAACCGGTTTCGGTTTCCTACAGCTATAACTAGCTACTTTATATCTCTTACAATTACGAAAAACATTGTACAGAAATTTTTATTTTTTTTGAAAGGCTATAATTCTACCAAAAAACTTTCCAGGTTTCATAGTTCTAATTAAGTAAAAGTTTTAAGAACCAACTACATCTATAATCGTCACGCACCGATGTTCGATCTTCTTCGAGCCTTTCTGAAAGTTCTTCTGACAAACTCTTCATCCATATATTTATCTGAAAAGAAAGCATATTGGTAATTCAAAGGAATACGAATGAATAAATATTCCAAAGCCTAAAATTATATTAAAGTAACAAAATTATTCAATGATTTAAGAATTTACTTTTGATTATATACAGAAGACAAAAAGAAAGAATTCATTAACCTTTTCTTTTGTATCAAGAATATCTTTTCCATTGAAATTTTTACTACACGCTATGCTTTTGGCTAACTGACGCTGAGTTACGGTTTCCGAGTCGATACCTTTTCCAACGGAGAAAAGCCACTGCCTATAAACAAAAATAGTTAAAAATTGTATCTATTAAAACTCATAAATTCAAAATTTAGGTAAATATACTGTCATAAGTTTAGAGTTATTTTAGTAAAAATTGTTCAAGAAAAGGATAATTATAATTTTTAGCATAAACAGTTGAGACTTTGCAAAGACATCACATTAATTCAAACACAGGACTTGGACATTTAGGCAAATGCAGTATTGAATACTTGAAACTTGCAATGGTTCGCATTAAGGTGCTATGTTCTTCAATTAAATACTAATAGCAGACACATCAAATAAATAATTACATATACGGTAATATTTTTTCCTATTTTTCAGCATACACTTACAGTCAATTGTAAATAAGTTTACAAAGAATTCGACTAACATTTACTCCTCAATTTACAGTGATCCCATAAATTCACTAATGAGTATATATTCTATAAACAAAGCAACTCATTCATTACTAACAGTAGTAGTATATATTATTATAATGAAGTGTGCATAATTACTTTGGAACGAACTTACGCAGTCTTGTCATCATAATTAGACTTTAGCTGGTTCAATGTTAATTTGGAAAGGTCATACATCGTCTCGCAACCTAAATTCTTGACTACAGAATCTCCTAATTTCCCTCCAAGGTTCCTCACTTTACTAACATGTGTTTTTGACCAAAGCAAAGGTACAGATTCCATTGGAAGAACAGTTTGTTGATTTGGTTTGTGGAGTCCACATGCTAGTTTGGCAAGCATCTGAAAAATGGAAATTATTTTTTATAACAATATTAATAAAAAATTTATGCTATCAAAATAGACTTTGGATCTACAACCAAAAGAAAGAATCTCATTAAATTATTTTCTAACAATCAAAGTTAAGTTTACCACAATAATATATTCTATATAACTATACCCAATAGTTCACTTTTTCCTTCAGTTTTGTAACTTATGAGTTATAAAGTTTGCTTGACAGTTAATATAAACCAATATATATAAAGAGGTAATATCAAACATGCATAATATTACAATATATGGCAGAAGTTAAATTAAATGGAACAATTTCAACTTGTTCTAAAGTGACATTTATAGTTTTTTTTTTTATCTATTAAAAACATTAAAATATTAATCTATATGATTTCATTTATTTCTTTTTTTCCTTTTTAGTAATTTAGAAAGTTTGTTTAGAAAAAATCACCAATCATTTTTTAAACAAGATTATAGTTAAGCAAAATATTGATACAATATTCAGAATCAGTTAATTGTAACAATTTAAACTAGTTTTTATTATCTTCTATAAAGAACGAATAGAATTTTCTACTGCTGTGTGTGTTTTCTTTTTTTTTTTCCTTTCATTGTAAGAGCAATTAAAAAAAAAAAAACTCAGAAAGTATTTACTAAAAGTAAATGAAAAACAAATATAATTTATGGAAAATACTTAAAACCTTATATAAACAATTTTATTTCAAAAAATTTTCAATTTTATTTTATTTATGAAACACAAAACTGCACCTTATTATGAGAAATCCCAGCTGAGCATTTAAACCCTGTTTCCTGAAGAACTGTTCGTCTCATCTCTTCACAAATTTCAGCAACTACTGAGAGTTTCATTATATTTTCATTGTCTTGGTGAAACTCTTCATCTCCTTCCAGTTTACTTAACCAGCTTTCAAGTCCAATTTTCCTGACACCTGAGTATATGATACAACTATATTATAAAAAACAGCAAGAATTACTCTCTCTCTCTCTCTCTCTCTATATATATATATATATATATATATATATATATATATATATATATATATATATATATATATATATATATATATATATATATATATATATATATATATATATATATATATATATATATATATATATATATATATATTATATATATATATATATATATATATATATATATATATATATATATATATATATATATATATATATATTGTTTACTAGAGCTTTCATTTCAATTTTGCATGCTTAAAATGAAGACACTATGCCATGTCCTACTTTGAGAATTATCTTCAGTTTCATCATCATATCCAACAACCCAAGTTGAGGGTAAATCTTCTACTGTCACATGTTCCTGTTTCCTTTCAGCTATTTTCCTTTCAATAGCTTTGGTAAAGTCAATGTAGGCTTCATCAATACTAGCTCTCTCAACATTATCACTGAATTTGCTTAACACTGAAATAACTTCTTTGCCAGCATTTCTATACCTATAGTCAGAGACAATGATTGAAATTTGTGAATGTATCTAATGGATTAACTCTGAATATTGTTTAATAAAAACAAGTAATAGTTTCAAGCTTATTACTTAAAGGTTTCTAAATCAATTTGAAATATTGAACAGTTTAATTTATTACTGAAGAATAGTCATAAAATTTATTTTTGAAATTTTACTAGTCAATAGAATGGAAGGGAAATATATTTTATAGTAGAGTTTAAAAGTTACTTGGTAAGATCTGCTTTCCCTCTTTGGACAGGAACTTGAACAAGATGAATTGTAGAGCATTTTTCTTTTGCTTCATCCCCTCGCATTCCTCTTTTCACTCCAAATGAACGTGCTTCATAATTTACAGCAATAATTCTGTTAATAAAATATTGCATAAGAGTTTTTTGGCAAAGGAAACATATATATATAATTCAGCAACATATTCAGAAAAATTAATAAGTTTGAAGAAAATTATTACAAAGCTAAATTATATATTTCAATATTACGCAAATGCTATTATCAGTAAATAATGTACTTAACTTATTTAATTTTTAAATAATAGATTTTATATTTAATAATAAATATTATAAAATAGTATGTACCCTCCCCCTTTCCAAGTATTGTACTGAACTACAGCTGCTGGATGCCCCTTAATTTCAGGATTATCTCTTTCTTCAACCTGTAATAATATATATATATATATATATATATATATATATATATATATATATATATATATATATATATATATATATATATATATATATAATATATAATTTTAAAAACTTACTTAAAAAATATCACTACTCTAAAGATGGAAAACCTAAAAAATATATATTATTATCATAAAGTTTAATATTCAAAACTCTCCTTTCGATGAAACATACCCCACAGAAAAAAAATAAAAAACAAAAAATAGAAAACAAAAATAAAATAGATTGAACATTTTATATAATTACCATTTGAAAATTTTTAACTATTACTAATCTTATTTAATAATCTTTATAATTTTATTTGCCTGATAATTTACGAAAATATAGTTTATAACAACTAATTACTTACCTGTACATAAAAACAATCCATATCAAGAAGCACAATTAATCTATCAGACATTTTTTTTTCTAATTTTGTTTGCTCAATTATAATATATTCTATATATATATATATATATATATATATATATATATATATATATATATATATATATATATATATATATATATATATATATATATATATATATATATATATATATATATATATATATATTATATATATATATATATAATTAAATTAATATTATTAATAAATAAAAAAAAATTAAAAATAATAATTATAATAATAATAATAATAATAATCATAATTATAATTATAATAATAATATAATAATAATAATAATAATAATAATCAGATAATTTATACTTTAAGGATTACTTTTAAAATTGAAAATATTAATTTTATTTTTTTTTAAAAATACAAATAGCTTATATACAAGTACTTTTGATTTTTAAAGCCCAAAATACATATCATATATATATATATATATATATATATATATATATATATATATATATATATATATATATATATATATATATATATATATATATATATATATATATATATATATATATATATATATATATATATATTTATATTCGAGAGAAAGGATTGTTTTAAAATTCAGTCAACATATTTAAATTCATTCAATCATCCTTCTATTGAAAATAATAAAAATAATTATATATATTGTCATGAGTAATATTGGAAAATTTATAAAGTTTGCACAATTTTCAAAGAAAGTAATTTAAATAAAACTTAAATCAACTTTTCGTCAACACTCCATACAATTTACAAATAAAAAGATTTTCTTGTTTTGTTTTGAAATTTTCTCAATACATCGAAAAGGTTTCGTCGATATTTGACCATAGACTTTTGTTTAATTAACACATCGATAAATCGATATTATTACCTCGGTTTCAAATCATCGATATTTTTTGCTAGTTCTGATTATGAGCGTTTTGTGAAATTTTCTCTATCAAATTTATTTTCAATATGTAAGCAAGATATTTGTATTTTCATGTGTACAATCTAAGCCTACATGTAGTCGTTTTCTAAAGAGTTAAATGCAAGAATGAAAGAAGGCCCGAAGAGGGGGGATCGGGAAAGGTAGAGGGAATACCTTGTGAAATATTCATTACATATATTTTCACTTTTCCATATTTTTAAAGTAAATATCCTAAATTTTTTTACACATCCATACCGCTCACGGGCAGAGCCCTATTCGAGGATGGGATGTTAGTTTCTTATTTCAGAAAACGTAACTGAAAAGCAAGAGTATGCAAACATGACCTTAAAATTAATATATATATATAATATATATATATATATATATATATATATATATATATATATATATATATATATATATATATATATATATATATATATATATATATATATATAATATATATATATATATATAGAGAGAGAGAGAGAGAGAGAGAGAGAGAGAGAGAGAGAGAGAGAGAGAGAGAGAGAGAGAGAGAGAGAGAGAGAGAGAGAGAGAGAGAGAGAGAGAGAGAGAGAGAGAGAGACAAAAAAAAGGTAAATCGATATTTTTAATCGATAGTATCGAGAATGTAATTAACATTTTTAAAATATCGATTATTGAAATTTCGATATCTTTAATATATCGAACATATCCACTTCCGAAAATGGAATCGGTGGACTGGGTGCACCACAGTCGATTATGACCCATCCGTGTACTGGACTCAGGATATTATCAAAGTTTACTTTTTCTCTGGATCTTGCTCTACACTCACCTCTGCCACCACAGAGTATCTTTAATAATTACAAATATCCCATTGCCCATTATAGTGAATAGTTTAGATTGTTACAAAAACTCAATACCAGTATTTATTTTAAGATTTTTTTTTCGCTTTTTCTAGTCTTCTGAGAATATTTCTTACAACAAATGATTTTTAAAAAAAATATTTTGGAGTAAAATAAAACTATTAATTTTACTACAGTATACTTAGAATATTTTAACGAAATAAGTTTATTTGAGAAAAATAAGAAAAGTAAATGTCACGAATATTACAGAAATTAGCAAATATATAATTCAATTAATCTTAAAAAGTAACCAAAGTAACTATACGGATAGTGTTTTTTTTTTTTTTTTTTTTTAATTTTGGATATTTCATTGTATTTTTCTTGGTTTGAGCAAACTTTGGTTTGAGTTTTCATATGAGTAATGCCAAAGTGTAAATAAGTAATGAAATACAGTACTACAAAAGTCTGTATGACGGTACTGTGAGAGTTTCAATGATGATGATGTAATTTCGAGCAATTTCAATCCATGATTATTGGTAATTTGATTTAAATCTGGCACGTCGAAAACAAGATGACGTCACTTAATCGTTTCTTCGTTTATTTGGATAGGAAAATACACGTCATAATTTAAGGCAGGAAAAACTGCTTGTCGATTTCATAACTTATTATATCTATACTTTGGTAAAATCTTTCTTTTTATTTTAATGGAGAAGCACTCTTCAGTTCCATCATCTGAACTTTTTGTTACTCTATTTTGAAACGTTGACAAACCTTACTCAGCTAATGTTGCAACATTATGATTCATATATCGAAATTCTTAAGTTAAAAGTATTTGCTGTGTTTACGTTTTCGATATAAGTGTCTTTGCATCCACTTTCAGAACATTTTTGTCATTACACATACAGTGTTGCTACTCTCGCTTCATTGTAATGAGAAAAAAATAATATGAATGATGACAAGCCCTAGAAAATTTCTGAATATATATATATATATATATATATATATATATATATATATATATATATATATATATATATATATATATATATATATATATATATATATATATATATATATATAATATATATATATATATATATATATATATATATATATATATCATTTAGTTTTGTATTCTATATTCTCCTTGGCTCGGAAAGTCGTAACCTCCTTCAATAGTCAAACTAAAGAAAAAATTGTTTATAAAAGTAACTACTGGAAAACCTGCAATAAATTTAATATATATATATATATAATATATATATATATATATATATATATATATATATATATATATATATATATATATATATATATATATATATATATATAAAGTAAAATAACACTATGATGAAAATAATAATATCTTTAAAAAAGCTACAGTTTTTGATTAATTGAAATTTTATATCTAATTTTGTAGGAAATGATGTAAATAACAATTTTCCTTTTGGAGTAAATTGCCTAAAATAAACGAAAATTTGGAAAAAAACAACAAAAAATAAATAAATAATTAATATTAATAATATATATATATATATATATATATATATATATATATATATATATATATATATATATATATATATATATATATATATATATATATATATATATATATATATATATATATATATATAACCTTTTACGAAGATATTATGAGAGATCTGATAAGCATGCTCATGTGAAGTGACGAAAATCAGAGTTATCAAGTAACATAATGATCCAAATATTCCTCGAGCAACTCGACGAAGTATCCCTCTGTGTAACCCATCCAAGTATTTTATCTGAAAGGTTAATAGATATTAAAGTATTGTAATAAAATAGATTCAAGTATTTTTAGGGATACAGAAGATTCGCGTTATAAAAGATATGAAATTTGATATCCTACAAGGATTGACCTTTTCAAGCTGGATAACTTTCTAGTAATTTCCTAGGATTCGCATCATTGTTGTGATAATGTTGTGGACATGGAAAATGTGGGAACCCTTGATATTAATATTAAAATATGAATGAAACATAAATAACATTTAAAAATGTTGTACATTCTGCAAACACCACCTCATTCGCTTCTACTTCTCCCACCCCATCCTAAAAAAAAAACAGTTCTGGCTATGTTTTAAATTACATTAATAAAAATAAACTGATACAGAGTTTAATATATATATATATATATATATATATATATATATATATATATATATATATATATATATATATATATATATATATATATATATATATATATATATATATATATATATATATATATATATATATATATATATATATATATATATATATATCTATATATATCTATACATCTTCATTGTATCTATCCTTACTTCAAATTTTGTAAACACCGAACTTCGGTGTAGTCTGTGGAACCATTTTTCTGTTAATGTCAAAACAAAATTGAGGAAGCACCACCATTGTACTGACTGTGAAAACCCGTGCC
>SEYY01012679.1:110000-120413 GCA_009176605.1 Armadillidium nasatum
ACGACAGAAATATTGTATCTATTAATGGAGTTCTGGAGTAAGATTTCTTTCTGTAAAAGGTATAATAAAAAGAGAGCGTTTTAAAATATAGAAAAAGCATCAAAAGCATATATATATATATATATATATATATATATATATATATATATATATATATATATATATATATATATATATATATATATATATATATATATATATATATATATATATATATATATATATATATATATATATATATATATATATATATATATATATATATATAATATATATATATATATATATATATATATATATATATATATATATATATATATATATATATATATATATATATATATATATATATATATATATATATATATATATAGGGGTTAAAAATATTTTGTTGCTCTTCAAATTCAATTTAATTTTTTTTTATTTTTTTTTATTTTTTTCCTATTTACGAAGATTCGAACAAAACTGAGCGAAACTTCATAATAAAAGATAGCTAATGTACGGCGGGTTTTGAAGTTTTGAAGAGTGTTAGTTAAATTAAATTGTTTGATACTTTAATATTGCAACCCACAAATTAAAAAAAAAATTTGGTGACATGCAATAAAATATATATAAATTTAGAGTGACGGTAAAGTGATTGACTCACGTGCTCTAGTGAGCTGGTTCGATCCCTCTGACGGATGATAGTAAGAAACCTCTGATAAAGTTCCCCCTCCGAAAAGAGCAATGTCTCTTAGATGCAAATTTTTTGCTAAACAAAATTGCTTTACAAAATACTATTAAAAAGATGAAAACTTACGATGAAAGAATGCAAAATCTCTTTATTGCATAGAAAAAGTAATAATACCCAAGTGGACCAGACCAGAGATTTTGAACGAGGAATAAGGGCAATAAACATGGTCAACGGAATCGTGTAACAAAATAAAGTTGCTTCAAATCCAAACATAATCTTCATCATAACTGTACTAAAAACTGCGTAAAAGAGTCGAATGGCCTGCAAGATGAACATCAAAAATGAATTAATTTTATTTCAATAAGCCGTTTGTTTCTACAACGTATGCTGGATGATCATGCTCAGTGAGAAAAGAAAAATGAATAAATTCACTGTTTTGGGAAAATGCTTGAAGAATCTGACTATGGTCTACATCTGGGGTTTCCAACCTTTTTTTTTTGCTTGTGGAACCCCTGAGTCCTAACTTTACACATGTGGGCTCCCAAATACTCAAATGTAATAGTCTCGCATTAAATATTTATTTTTAGGTTAGCTAAATGCTGATTGTGGACCCCCTCAAAGCTTCTGCAGTCTCCTGGGGTCCTTGTGGACCCCACTGGGAAATGATGGTCTAGATACAATAGTCACTCTATCCGATTTTTATTTAAGTAAAATGGTTATGCTTGACTTCTTTCTTGCTAGAAGATAATTTTGGTAAAAAAGCATATTAAATATTGCCATATTCCTCTAGTTTCTCTCCTCATCTTGTCTAACAATGATGTTAATAACATTCAGCCAGTAACGTAGGTGCCCTAATAAAGAAATACAATATTTGATTAAAGTTGCATCACTTCCCTACCTTGGATTAGTTATAACTTTCAATTGATAGATAATGACTGGTTCTTTGTTTTCCGTACGTGGTCAGCTTTTTGTATTACGTCACTAATTATGAAAACTTTGATTAAGTGTGAACATTACAAAATAAAAATCAATCACTTAGCAACGTATAAAGGTTGGACTATTGTCTCTAGACAGTGGACTGTCAAAATATTCTAGTCGGAAAGAGTAGCGAACTACCAAACTGGGAGGTTGTCTTAGCTTTGAGCTCAGACGGTATAGCCTGAAGGTTTTTCCTTTATATTCTTTGTTTGTTGTTGTTGTTGTTGTTGTTGCCTGGCGAGATTACGGATTACAAATATCCTTAATTCGTGATGTTTTTTTTCAGATAAGAAGAAAGTAGTATTCCATAGAGCGTTCCAGCTTATAACAATGAATTTATATATTTTTCTTTGGAAAACGAGCTACTCATGCATGAACATTGCTGAAAATACCCTATAATGTGTATCAAGTTTAGGAGTTCAAAATATATTAAAGTGAGGTCAATCTTGAATATTAACAAAAGTTTTTTAATTAAAAGGAGTCAGTTTTGATAACGAGACAAAATATAACTTCTAATTTAAATTACATACTTGAGGAATAAACCGTCGTATCGCTTGACCCAAAAACAAGGAAATAAATGAATAAAAACCAAAGTTTTCAACCAAGTATATAAACGACTCCCATTCAAGATCTACTAAATCTTCTTGAAATGCAGATTTCTTGAGGTCTGTAAAACATAATGTATTAATTAGTTCACTGGTATTTTTATGACTTGAAACTAAAATAAATCTCAACTTATTTAGACGATAGTGTTCCTGTTCATTGACTTTAATTTTTTTCTACCAATATGTTGCCAAGTTTTTTGCAACATAAAATGTAGTTCTAAATTTCTCTTGATAGATACTTTCGGTAATACTACTATTACTGTACATGTTTGATCGTATCTTTAACTTTCACATTTATTTCGACTTTTATATGGATTAAAACCTACTTTTAAATCAAAACAATTTTTCCCATCCTATTTTCATTCTCTATATAAAGAGGTGTATTTAATCCCTTAATGCAAATTATTGTGAAAGGTTTTGAAGTATATTTGCATAAGTTAATCAACTGTCATTTGAACTCATTCTAGGATACGGATGTTGTGGGGATCTTTTTACTACAATATTTCAGCGGACGTTTCCCTTTCTAATTTATTTCATAAATAAGGGGTTAATCTCATTTTGGGGGGCGCAGCCCTGGTAAGGCGTGAGAGAATTTCAGGGATGGGGTGCTAGGCTAATACTATAATTTCTGGCAAACGTTTTCAACCTTCAAACAAGCTAATTTCACAGTAATAATAATAATAATAATAATAATAATAATAATAATAATAATAATAATAATAATAATAATAATAATAATAATAATAATAATAATAATAATAATAATAATAATAATAATAATAATAATAATAATAATAATAATAATAATAATAATAATAATAATAATAATAATAATAATAATAATAATAATAATAGTAAAATAATAATAAAAATAATAATAATAATGAAAATAATAATAATAATTGTAAGTATAAACACAGCTGTGGTATGTAGGTGTGAGGGGGATGGGGGGTGGTGTAGGGCGATACCTCATACAATAGTATAATTAAAAAGTGGGTCTGGACTTCAAAAGATTAAAACTTTGTCTTTAAATGATACAATAATACTGACGAATTATGGGAGTTAGAAAGGATAGAAATGTATAATCATTATTTTTTAATTAAAAATGAAGAAACATATTTAATTATTGGTTAATATCTGCAGTTGAATTCCAAAAATAAGTTGACGCTTTGAAAATGTAGATCAGCCAAATTTTAAACCTCTTTTAATAGCTATTACTAAATAAAAACCTTACTAAATAAAAAGCTATAGTTTATTACTAAATAAAAAGCTATAGTTCTTACCTTGTAGCTTTAAATAAAGAGCGTACACAGAATACGCTAATCCTGCAATATATATTGATAGATAAATCATTACTTTGATTTTAAAAGGATTCAAGTGAGGAAATTGCCTGGTGGGGGATAAGGATTCTTTTTGAGAAGTTTGTTGTGGCATGAAGTTATGCTGACTAATCATCTTGTGAACATTGAATCCAAACCTTTAATTGATTATATATATATATATATATATATATATATATATATATATATATATATATATATATATATATATATATATATATATATATATATATATATATATATATATATATATATATAGCAGATTAGAAATTGTAAAATTTTATTCCACTGTGTATTGTGGTTTCATGCGTACGTATGTTTCTGTGGTTTATGTGGATAGTAACTGACCCGTTACCCCACATCCGAGCGAGGTCGGGGAGGTCCTTTGAGATTGTCATCATGACAGGTGATTATGAGCTTTCTCAAATGCGATTTCCTTTTGTACCTTCGTGGTGTGGTGGATAGCGCGTTTGCTTGCCATCTGAAAGGTCAGGGTTCGAGTCCCCAATAGCAGATTAGAAATTGTAAAATTTTATTCCACGGTGTATTGTGGTTTCATATATATATATATATATATATATATATATATATATATATATATATATATATATATATATATATATATATATATATATATATATATATATATATATATATATATATATATATATATATATATATATATATATATATATATATATATATATATATATATATATATATATATATATATATATATATATATATATATATATATATATATATATATATATATATATATATATATATATATATATATATACACACAAGTGTGTACAACTCATCTTCTGAGTATAGGTAAAGCAAATCAAAACATATACAAGTATTAATATTTAACTTAGGACTCCATATAATGGTCAATCTATTTCTCGGTTTCGGAGTACATAGTC
This sequence comes from Armadillidium nasatum, assembly GCA_009176605.1. Lineage (NCBI taxonomy): Eukaryota > Metazoa > Arthropoda > Malacostraca > Isopoda > Armadillidiidae > Armadillidium > Armadillidium nasatum. The sequence continues at coordinate 114,526 of SEYY01012679.1, forward strand.
TACGGGAGAGCATCGCGAGCTCTCATTGTGTGTGAACGTGTTTCACTCGCTCTGAACTCGTGATGGCATGAAGGGCAGTATTTTGTCTGCCTGGAAGGACGGCATATCCCCCCGTCAGAGAGGTCCGCTCTCAAAAAAAAAAAAAAAAAAAACTCTACGGTTTTTTCCTATTTTCGAGAGTTTGATATTTTTTATTATCATGTTTCAAATTTGAGTCTTTTTTCTTTTTGTTAAAAGCATCTATAATTTTAAAATGATCAGTATTATAGATTGCACTGAATCTAAATTAAAAATGTTGGTTTTTAAGCTTAATTTAAGATTTTTTAGTTAATTTTAATAGATAATGTATATAAAGATTGTTCTATTCGGTCTTATTCGAGCTATAATATATATGTCAGAAATTGTGTGTTGAAGAACGGCATTGTTACACACCAACTTATATATTTAATTCTCTAGTGAGAATGAATGTACCGAAATGGAATTGATACTATATATTATATAATTAAATAGTTTTACATTTAACTAAACATTTATTTTGTACCTTTTAAGTTTCTTGACTTTCTTACCCTACTCTGATGTGTTACAAGATAGTGTCAAATTTGAATAAAACTAATAAATTAGGATACGAAATAAAAATGGTTTATTTAAAAAAAAAAAAAAAAAAAAAAAAAAAAAAAAAAAAAGGTAAGTAAAGTAAAATAAATTAAAATAATGATGAACCTTATGTGTTTCAATTTCACTGACTCTACAAAAAAAAAAAAAAAAAAAAATACTGCTTAGAAGTTCAAAGGACCCAAGTTGAGAGTCAATCAAATAAAATCATGTAAATGTAATAATAATAATAATAATAATAATAATAATAATAATAATAATAATAATAATAATAATAATAATAATAATAATAATAACAATATAGTAATAATAATAATAATAATAATAATAATAATAATTATAATAATAATAATATTAATAATAATATTAGTAGTAGTTACAGGTCTAAACTATTGCAAGTTTATCCCTAACGGTCTTTTCTTCATTTGCGCGCAACCCTGCATTCTCAGGGACCTTCCTGACATTTTCTTAGTTGGTTCACGGACCCGCATGGACCCGCACGGACCACGGACCCCCAGACCCCCAATTTCGAACCAATTTCAGACGGACTGAACCACAAAGAAAATGGTCAGGAAAGAGAGTGAGGTGAACGCAGCGATTTTGCAAACTCAGGCAACTTCCTGATACCATTTTTTGGGGGTTCACGGGGCTCCCGAGGGGGCCCCCTCCCCAGATTTGAGGTCAATTTCAATGGGTTGAACCCCCCAAAATGATGTCAGGAAAGGGCGTGAGGCCAATTTGAGCGGAGTGATTTGCATTGCAAATCAAAATCCCGTTAGGGAAAAACTTGCAATAGTTTAGACCTGTAACTACTATCTACTACTACTAATAATAATAATTATAATAATAATAATAATAATAATAATAATAATAATAATAATAATAATAATAATAATAATAATAATAATAATAATAATAATAATAATAATAATAATAATAATAATAATAATAATAATAATAAACTCGCAATAAATATTAAAAGAATTAATTAGTATTTAACATCCAAACATTACTAATTATTATTGTAACTTTACATCAGTTTTCTTTCGCTCAATTTAAAAGGATGTTTTCTCAAAGAGTTTATAAATATTTTCGCTTTGCTTCATAAAACTATTAAAAACATTTATCTTATATATATATATATATATATATATATATATATATATATATATATATATATATATATATATATATATTATTATTATTATTATTATTATTATTATTATTATTATTATATATTATTATTATACTCTACACCATATCCCGCATGATGCAGGGTGATGTCGGCTGCAGAAATTATTCATAATCCCGCAACGGTACGTGGGAAGAGAGAAAAAAAAAACTGGCTATAAAGGATTCCCAGCCTCTAGAACCATGCAAAGAACAATACTTCATCTGTCCTGACTGCGTCCACTTATACAATGCTGCGTCTAAATAACCACAATTCTTTATCGACCAAAAGTTAACTGTATTCAAATTCATTTTTTCTTTTTAATATATAATTTTCCATTTAACAGTCTAAAGTACGTTTTATCAAAAGTTGAGTTGCTTCACCACATATTTTAACAATAATTTTATTAAATTTTTTTTAAATTAACTCAAAAAATACTGAAATATTTTACAGAAAAATCAAATTTTTCCTTTTATTAACTTTGCTCAATATTATTCTTCAATATTATTGCAAACTATGCAATCTTAGGAAGATGATCTCGAAGCTTTAGACCCAGTAGCACTCCCTTTCTTCTCCTCTCTCCTCTTCTCTTCTCTTCTCCCCTCTTCTGTCTTCCATATAATGTTCCTAACTTATTCTTCTTTCCATCTGCTTTCAAGCACATTATATATATATATATATATATATATATATATATATATATATATATATATATATATATATATATATATATATATATATATATATATATATATATATAATATAAATATAAATATAAATATAAAATATAAATATAAATATAAATATAAATATATATATAATATATATATATATATATATATATATATATATATATATATATATATATATATATATATATATATATATATATATATATATATATATATATATATATTATATATATATACAAGTTACTTGAGGGAACTCTCTCTGAAACTCTACAAATTGGAAATAATGGGAAATACCCCAAATCGTCGACAGGAAAAGTAGTCGACAATATCATCATCACTCACGGGTCGGGGGGTACGGGGGGCAGAGCCCCCCGTAGACAAATGCTGAGTATAACACCAAATTTAAGTTTGTTAGTTCATCAATTGTCATAAAAAGCCATTTTTTTAAAAATCTTACTTTGAACCACAGTAAAAATTTTGTGGATCCTCAAACTGGAGCTTACACCCAAAATATAGAGGCTACATGGAGTGTGCTTAAATACAAAAATTAAATATATATATATATATATATATATATATATATATATATATATATATATATATATATATATATATATATATATATATATATATATATATATATACTTTCCTTTAATTTGAAATAATGCTCTCTCTCTCTCTGTCTGTCTGTCTGTCTGTCTGTCTCTCTCTCTCTCTCTCTGTATGGACTCCTTCATTTCTACCAGTTTATCATGTATTTGGCTTATTTTAGAAATGATTATATTTATTTGTAAACTTGTTAAGATGATCACACGTACTGTACGTTCATTTTGAAATATAATGGAAAATCTTAAAGATTCTACAAGTGAAGTTTCCAAAAATTGTGTTCCATAAATCATCCTGCAGCTTTTTACTGACTGCCGCAGCGAAAATTGAAGATAGAAATTTCAATCTTTAATTTTCGCTGCATCACTCTTGAATGGTCACGTGATATATACTAATCAGGAGTTAGACCAAGGCCTTCCTTAAGAATAAAATAAATACCTTTTGTAAATATTCTTACTCAAATAAATTATCGTGCAAATCATTACTTATAATTATTTTAGTTTTCGGATCATTAATTTGATTTAAAGGAAACATCAGTTATTCTCAATTATTTGGAATTTCATAATTTTTTCAATGATTTTAATCACTGTAGCTGCCAAAATGATTTTAAAATCTTTGTTTGACGCATACTTTATTTTATTTTCTTACCTATGGTCTTTCTAATATTGCTTAAATTAAAAAAATTATTGCTTAAATTAATTAATTGATTGATCATATTAAATTTTAATATATATTTACTTTTGTTTGTATAGACAAAGTTTACCCTATATTAAGGCGGCTCCACACATGCGTAGTTTGTCGAACCATTGATTGTCAGTGTTTTGCATTTGTTTTATCCGAATGTGGCAAACGTATATGTACACACATTCGTCTATTGGACGAACTTCGTTTGCATCAAAGTTCGGAGCGGGAATTTCAAACATTTGTATACAAATATGGATATCGAGACCGAAATATCATCTTTTATTATTTTAATATGTTGACAATTACTTAAAAACAAAACGAGTTATTTACGAAACGGAAAAGGTGGTGGTGGATGGTTTCATTAAACCGAAACAGAGGAAGGTAGGTAAAATTGGCAAAACATTTCTATGCATAAAGCTTTTTAATGCTCTATGCTATCACTATTACAATTGACATTACTCTTCTGAACTCTCTCATTGCATAGAGAAGAGCTCATGCGACATCTTTCTACATGGTCTCATCCTTTCTCTGTCCAATGCTCTGACCCCAGACTTAACCGCTATGCTCAATCTTACATGTACTCTTCTGGAAAAGTCTGTGACACACTCCCTTTATCTATTTTCCAAACTTATGATTTAATACCTTCAAACGCAGTGCATCAGAACATGTCGACCTTTAATCGTACCATATTTGATTAATAATTTATTTGAAATTAATTAAATTAGAAATATAATTATTTTAATACAAATTTCAGTTACATACCTCGATTTTCAATTTTATTTAATTGATTTTCATTATTAATTGTTTCAACCATTGATTGTTCACACAGTTGCTTTTCTAGAAATTTCATATTCTGAAATGATATATATATATATATTAGTGATGGATCGGATGTCATATTATATATATATATATATATATATATATATATATATATATATATATATATATAATATATATATATATATATATATATATATATATGTGATCTAATTATAATCTATTTTTAATAACCACTCTGTAAAATGATGAAGCGAATATAAAATTGGTGAAAAAAAAGAGCTCAAAGTCCCGTAGGTACTTAGTTAAACCAGTTGAAAATTCGAAGTTATTTCCGTTTTCAAATTGGACTTTAAAAACAATTTGTTAATGTCCCTAATCTAAGTTTTCAACAATAAAAAACAATTCGTAGAGCATACCATCATACACATTCTATAGAGAAAAGACATAGGAATCCATTGGTGAAAGAAACAAAGCTCAAAGTCCCGTCGGTACTGAGTTACACCAGTTGCAAATTGAAATTTATTTCTGTTTTCAAATTGGACTTCAAAACAATTTTTTTAATGTCCTTAATCTAAGTTTTCAACAATAAAAAACAATTCGTAAAGTATACCACCATACACATTCTATAGAGAAAAGACAGAGAAATCCATTAGTGAAAAAAACAGAGCTCAAAGTCCCGTAGATACTGAGTAAAACCAGTTACAAATTAAAAGCTATTTCAATTTTCAAACAAATTCAAAACATTTTTTTTAATGTTCCTAATCTAAATTTTCAACAATAAAAAACAAATCGTAAGGTATACCTTCATATACATTCTATAGAGAAAAGACCGAGGAATTCATTGATGAAAGAAACAGAGCTCAAAGTTCCGTAGGTACTGAGTTACACCAGTTGCAAACTCGAAGCTATTTCCGTTTTCAAATTGGACTTCAAAACAATTTTTTTATGTCCCTAATCTAATTTCAACAATAAAAAACAATTCGTAAAGCATACCACCATACACATTCTCTATAGAGTCTTCAAGCACTGGAAGTTTGTACTCACTCAATATATTTCTGCAAAACCCGAGGATTCTCAGGATTTGTCTTTGGGTGTCCTGGCTGGATCATTATCTCCTAACAACTTCGAACTGATTTCTGAGTTTCGTACTTACGAAGCCACTATCCAGTCCTTGACAAAAAAAAAAAAAAAAAAAAAGATCAGCTTTAAAAAAAAAAAGATTCAGCTTCAAAAACAAAAGATTCAACTTCAAAAATCAAAAGCAGCTTCAAAAGATTCAGCTTCAAAGAAAGATTCAGCTTCAAAAGATTCAGCTTCAAAAAATTCAAAAGATTCAGCTT
>SEYY01012681.1:0-16550 GCA_009176605.1 Armadillidium nasatum
TATGTCACATACATTTGTATTTAGGATATCCAATAAAATTATACATTTAATTTTTTATTCAAACCTAATCAAAATATATATATATATATATATATATATATATATATATATATATATATATATATATATATATATATATATATATATATATATATATATATATATATATTGATTAGGTTTGAATAAAAAATTAAATGTATAATTTTATTGGATATCCTAAATACAAATGTATGTGACATAAATACTCTTAAAAAAGTATTGGGAATAGGGAAACAATGATCTATATATATTGATACACTCCCACCAAAAAATTATATATATATATATATATATATATATATATATATATATATATATATATATATATATATATATATATATATATATATATATATATATATATATATATATATTATATATATATATATATATATATATATATATATATATATATATATATATATATATATATATATATATATATATATATATATATATATATATATATATATATATATATATATATATATATATATATATATACATACTTGGACCTTCCCTTCTTGCTTGAAACTTGAGTTCATTAAGTCTCTGCCGAAGAATAGGACCCTTATAAACTCTATAACTATGGCCATATTCCTTTAACCTCCGTTATTTCGTAAGTTTTTCAATCTATCCTTAACAGGATTATTTGGAATTACCTTTATTCTTCTATCTTATTTCTGATTGTCTGTACGGCTTTCGTAAACAACGCTCTACTGGTGTTCTTTCCCTACTTTCTGACTCTTGATCTTCAGCTCTTCGGGTTTCTGTGAGTCTTACGCCGTAGCGCTAGACTTATCGAAGATCTTTTATAGAGTCCGCCTCAAAGCTTTGATTTCCAAAAGATATATATATATATATATATATATATATATATATATATATATATATATATATATATATATATATATATATATATATATATATATATATATATATATATATATATATATATATATATATATATATATATATATATATATATATATATATATATATATATATATATATATATATATATATATATATATATATATATATATATATATATATATATATATATATATATATATATATATATATATATATATATATATATATATATACCTTCTCTCTGTGACATCTTCACTTTCCTTTTCGGTCGTTCTATATGGATTGTTGTGGACGGCCACCGTTTTCCCTATAAATTTATAAATAGTGGTGTTCCTGAAGGATCTGTCCTATCCTGTACAGAAAACTAGTTTCCTTATTAACATATTAGTCATCATTTGATATATCCTAGTTTTCTGATTGAACTTTACACTATCTTATTTCCCAGTTTGCTTATTAATTTTCCTATTTATATTATGCAATCATTTTAGTTCTCCCAGTCTTCTCAAAAATCATTAAATTAGTTATCTTTCCCAGTTTACTAAAAAATTGAAAGATTAGAGATGGCCATTATAAAGGCATATATGAGATTAAAAACTAAAAGTAGAGTAAAAATCAATTCATCAATATTAACTTATTTTTCGACCTTCAAAGAACTCATTTTCTACAGATTCCTTTGTACACCATTCAATACTACTACTATTATTTTTTTTAGGGTTGTTTATCACGAACTCGTTCAGACGACAAAAGAATACATGAGAGAAGTGACCACTATCGATCCAAAATGGTTGGTCGAGTTCGCACCGTCGTTCTTCAAAATGGGAGATCCTACAAAATTAAGCAAGTATAAGAAGAACCAGAGGCTGGAACCTCTCTATAATAAATATGAAGAACCGAATGCCTGGAGGATTTCAAGAGTCCGGAGAAGAAGGAATTAAATATTTAAATTTTATCGTGTATAAATTAAATACATTTAACTATAAATAATTTATTTTTATAATAAAAACTTAACTTACAGATTACTTTCCTTAAATGGAAATGAAAATTTCCTTATTTCCATAATTTTTTAATAGACATGTTCTTTTCACTATCTTTCTGCATTACTTTCGCCACGGCCATTTCAAAGTCCTCCTCAGTAACATGAACTCTCCTTTTGTCGAAGAGCATACATACCAGCTTCAGTGCAAACACCTTTCACTTCAGCTCCAGAAGTACCAGGCATCATTTCGGCAATTTTTCTTAAATTTATTCCTCGTGTTAAATTCATTTTCCTCGAGTGAATCTGAAAAAGAAATTGATTGTACTTATTAAATAGTATACATGCTACTTACAATTTATCTTTGTATAAGAACCTTGAATACCTTCAAAATATCTAAACGAGCCTCTTCATTTGGAGCTGGAAATTCTATCTTACGATCAATTCTTCCTGGTCGTAAAAGGGCAGGGTCAAGAATGTCAATACGGTTGGTTGCCATGATAACCTAATTAATAATAAATGCAAAGCATTTAAAATAAATTTGATATATATATATATATATATATATATATATATATATATATATATATATATATATATATATATATATATATATATATATATATATATATATATATATATATATATATATATATATATACCTTTTTTTTTTTTTACCTTCTCACCCCCTGACCACCCCATGTTGAGGCGGCCACACTTCGCTAATGAAGCTTCCTGCCGCAGTCGGTCTCGTCCAGAGATCCTTCAAAGAAGTGATGCCCCAGAAGATTTTGGGGCGAGAGTTGGAAGGACAGCGTAATAGAAAGTGTTTATATATATATATATATATATATATATATATATATATATATATATATATATATATATATATATATATATATATATATATATATATATATATATATATATATATATATATATATGCACCGGCCGGGGTTAAAATGGCAAAAGGGACAGTAAAGTTTCAAAAAAAAAATTTTAATTCAGCCGATTCTGCTGAAAGTTTCAGTGTATATAGATTTTTTTTTTTTTTACCCGTAAGAAAAGTCCATTTCTAGCGTTTTTCCGAGTCTATTACGGTTAAAAAAAATTTTTTTTTTTTTTTTTTTTTTTTTTAAATTTGACCCTTTTTCAAAAGAATGGCAGGGCCAAACCACTCTTTAAAATGAGCTGAAAGTTGGACTATTTATTTAAAATTCTATGGGCTACAAAAGCTTTTAATATATTTTGTTCCCAGAGTTATAGAAAAATGTTATAAGCCAAAAACTGACCAACTATCGAAAAAAAATCCACCTTTTTAAAACAAAATTTAAAAAAAAAATACAACTATAACACTTCTTATTTTTGTGGATGTATAATGGAGGGGTGAGGCTACAAATTCCTCTATATACTTTATCCGATGCGATTCCTTGGTTTCGAGATATAGCCTTCAAAAAGGTCCATTTTTGACCAAATTTCAAAAATTTTGAAACTTTGAGAGGCTATATCTCGATTCAAACAAATAGCATTTAATAATGCACTAAATAAATGTTGTTGCCCTGTCCTTCCTCTAAACAATATCCACAAATAAAAAATTACTAGATAGCGTATTTTTTAATTAAAATAATTTTTTCCTCCAGAAGGGTACGATTTTTTCAAATTTTTTTTCAAGTGCTTATAATTTTTTTTCTAGACGTGATATCAAAAATCTATTCCCACCAATGCAAGAAATTGGGGCTAAGATTATTCAGTTAAATTTTCAGCTCATGTGGACCAGTGGTTTGACCCAGTTATTCATTTTTTTTCAACTTTGGGTCCAAATAACTTTCAAACCGTTATAGACTTAAAAAAATGCTCGAAATCAACTCAGAACTTCGTGAAAAAATGCATAAACCTTGAAAATTTCAGCTCAATCAGTCAAATTATAAAAAAAAAAATTCAAAGAAAATTAAGATTTTTTTTTTTTTTTTTTTTCTGTTTCTTTTGACCACTCCTTTTCGGCTAGTGAATGTTCATCTTTGTGTTTTGATTTTAGATACTCCATAAAGATTTGTTTGAAAATTTTTTACTTGCGGCAGCCGGAGGTTCTCTTCCAATTTTCTAACTGCATATGTTACATTTAGCTATTTCGAGCCTATCCTGACACATTGTAAAGTACTCCAAAACTGCAGAAGCTGATCTTTTAGCCATATTGACTGAAAGTATAAACAAAATAATAATTTTGATTGAAATAATGTAGCTAAATGATACAAGTTTGATACATAGCAATAAAATAACAATGATATGTATAAATACAGGTTATATTGATAATTTTATATTTTATATTTTTCAAACTTTACCTTAGGGTCTTACCTAGGTAAACCTGTTGAATCACTATTATGAATTAGGAATTTTTTATTTTTTTTAATTTTTGTACTTTTTTTAAACTTTTACTATACAAAACTGTAATTTTTTTAAATTTTTCGGAAAAAATGCATATAATCATTAATTTAAGTGAATGTTGGCTATTCAACTACTTCCTTACAATTAAATAAACCTCAATTAAATTTATATCTAATTTTGTTAACCTAAAATTTCAGTGCTTTTGACCTCTTTACGAATTTTAGGAAACCCCGGCCAGAACCCCGGCCCCGGCAAAATTCCAGCCCCGGTCGGTCCCTATATATATATATATATATATATATATATATATATATATATATATATATATATATATATATATATATATATATATATATATATATATATATATATATATATATATATATATATATATATATATATATATATATATATGACTTTGCATAAATAACTACAAGGGCAAGGCAGATTTTTCTGCCTAGAAAAACTAGTACTGACTGTGATGTAATGAAATTTCGAAAGTATCTTACAAGCATATTGGTGGCATTTAAATAAAAAATTCGTCTTTCATACTTCCATCATTTTATTTTTATTTAAATGGATGACCTTACATCCCATATTCTCATAGGTCTAATTCCTTCTATGATGAACGCATATTGAAATTTACAACTATTTGAATAACAACATTGATTATTAAAATTTGAAAAAAAATATTTAAGCAATGAATGAAATGAAAATGAAACCAAAATTATATGGAGTATTAGAAATTAGATGCTATAAAGTCCAGTATTATTTGATTTTAACTTTTTTCAAACAAATTATATATAAAATGCAATCTTCATTTGATTCCAGTACTTGTACTCATTAAGAAAATTATAAATACTTTTTTTTTTTTTTAATTCCAACATTGGTACTCGTTGGTATTACAGACAGTTTCAAAACTAAGTTATCTTAAAAAAAAAAAAATTAAAGCAGTGTTCCTTTAAAACTCAAAAACCTAATTTCCTTTCACTGTTTGCAAAAGATTAAAAAGTAAAGGACCAGAATACCTTAATATTTTTAGTAGCTTCAAAACCATCTAACTGATTAAGCAATTCCAACATAGTTCTCTGAACTTCTGAATCTCCTCCACTACCAGATTCAATCCTTGATGATCCGATCGAATCAATTTCATCCATAAAGATGATTGAAGGTGCATGTTCCCTAGCCATTACGAACAATTCTCTCACCATACGAGAACCTTCGCCAATAAACTTCTGTACAAGCTCTGAACCTGACACTCGAATGAAAGTACAATCTGTATGGTGCGCAACTGCTCTAGCCAGCAATGTTTAACCTGCAAATAAAAGACAGATAACATATATATATATATATATATATATATATATATATATATATATATATATATATATATATATATATATATATATATATATATATATATATATATATATATATATATATATATATATATATATATATATATATATATATATATATATATATAAACTTGCTACCTATTTTCTTCGATCTATAAATTGAATTTCTGTAGTATAAATTTTACATCATAATTTGTTTTAATAATTATAGCTTTAATATTTTCAAAATTGATTTTAATAGTTTTAATAATTTTAATAATAATTATTTTAATTAGGTTACTGTATTGTGTGCTAGCGTGTGTGCATGTGCGCTTGCGGGAGTGAGTTAGTGAGTGCGTGTGTGCGAGCGTGCGTGTGTGCGTGATTTTTTTTTTTTTTTTTTTTTTTTTAAATGCCTAATTTGAGTGTTCGTGGGGCTGGGCGTAGACGGGGGCTTTCTATTACCTTTGCTAACGTTCGTGGCCTTCGATCTAACCTCGCGTCTGTTGAACACTACCTCTCTTCCTAACCTTTTACTTCTGTCTGAGACCCAGCTGGACAGGGATTCTTTCTCTAGCAATCTTAATGTCTCTAACTACAACTTTTTTCACAATTTCCGTCTAAATGGTGGAGTCTGTGCCTATATTAACATTAACACTCCTGTGACACGTCTCGTAAATCTAGAATCTCCTAATTTCGATGTTTTATGGCTTAAAATCTGTCTTCCTACTACTACAATTATCTTGTGCTTCTGCTACTGCTCCCCTAATGGAACAGATTTTCCAGTCTTTTTTCAATATCTTACTACTACTCACGAGACTGTCACTTCTTCTCATCCAAATGCTGAGGTCCTCTATTTAGGGGATTTCAACGTACACCACACTGAGTGGTTGGGTTCCTCTCATACTGATACAGGTGGGAGGGAGGCCAATTCATTCAGGCATTCTTAACGATCTGGAGCAGTTGATTAGGGAACCCACACACATTCCAGATCGTCCTAACCAATTCTTGAATACACTTGATTTATGCTTCACCACTACTCCTAGTTATAAATACACCATTTTCCCTCCTATTGGTAACTCTGACCATAATCTTATAGCTCTTAGTTATAATGCTTTCTCTCCAACAGCTCCACCATGCCCTAAACGTACTTTCTGGCACTTTAATCGAGCTAATTGGGGGCAATGCACCGCTTCTTTGCTAACTATCATTGGAATGAATCTTGCTTTGTCTCGGGGGACGCTTCTGTCTCTGCTGAAAAGGTAGGGGCAGTAATCCTTGAAGGGATGGGCAGATTCATTCCATCTTCAACTAAATCTTTTTCTCCTCAAAATCCATGGTTCGATGGCAATTGTTCTCTTGCCCTCCGAGAGAGAGAGACAATGCTTATCGAGAATGGATAAACTCTCCTTCTCCTATCACTCTTGCCAATTTTCATTCAGCCCGGAATCGTTGCAGGGATGTTCTTCGACGGACTAAGCGTACTTTCATTAAAAGGAAGTGCGCTGACCTCCATGGCTCTCCTACTGATAAAAATTTCTGGCCTCTTGTCAAAAATATCTCTAACAACTTCTGTAAATCTGCCTTTCCTCCTCTTATTCGCTCTGATGGTTCTGTAGCTAATACTCCTTCTGAAAAGGCTAATCTCTTCGGCCTCCTTTTTTCATCTAATTCCACCCTGCTCGATTGTGGCATCCCTCCTCCTACTCCTTCTCCTCTCAGGTGTCCCATGCCTCTACCTATAATTACTCATGATCGGGTGCATGGGATCCTGAAATCTATGAACGTCAGGAAGGCCAGTGGCCCGGATGGCATTCCCCCTCGTGTTCTGAGGGAGTGTGCTTCCGAGTTGGCCCCTGTCCTCGTTCAGCTCTACTCTCTATGCCTTAATACTAATACTTTTCCTCTATGCTGGAAGCGTGCGTTGGTTCAGCCGATCCCGAAAAAAGGTAGCCGTTCTGACCCTTCTAACTATCGACCTATAGCTCTCACTTATGTTCTATCTAAGATTTTTGAAACTCTCCTCAACTCTCATTTGCTGGATCATTTGGAGTCTCATTCTCTTCTCTCTGATCACCAGTATGGCTTTCGTCGCTCGATGTCAACTGGTGACATACTTTCCTATCTTACTGATCTATGGTCTTCTGCCCTTAGGGACTTCGGGGAGTCTTGTGTGGTGGCGCTTGACATATCCAAGGCTTTCGACCGGGTATGGCATGCGTCACTGCTCTCTAAGCTCCCTTCCTTTGGGTTTCCTCCTTCTCTTTGCTTACTCTTGTCTAGTTTTCTCTCAGATCGTTCCATTTCGGCAGTTGTAGATGGAGCGACCTCTTCCTCCTTTTCTGTCAACTGTGGTGTTAATCAGGGTTCTGTTTTATCTCCAACCTTATTCTTACTTTTCATTAACGATCTTCTCCACTGCACTTCTAACTCTGTTCACTCTTATGCTGATGATTCAACTCTACATTCTTCTACTCATTTCAAATCTGCTCCCTCTTTAGCGTCTAGACTTGCTTCTCGTCTTCAACTTTCCGATTCTATTCTTGCCGATCTGGATGGAATTTCCCGGTGGGGACATAGCAACCTTGTGAAATTCAACTCTTTAAAAACTCAACTTCTTTACATCTCCCTCTCAAAAACACCTCCTAACTCTCCTATCCTCTTCGATGGCTCTCCCGTCTCACCTGTAAATAACTAACATTCTTGGTCTAAACATAAACAACAAACTGTCTTGGAAACCACATATCACAATGGTTGCTAAAGCTGCCTCTAAGAAGCTGGGAGTTCTGTTCAGGTTGCGAGAGTTTTTTTCTTCTGAGCAGTTACTCCAGATATATAAGGGTCTTATTCGCCCTTGTATGGAGTCCTGTTCTCACATTTAGGGGGGGCTCTGGCTCCTCCTCTCTTCTGGATAGGGTTGAGTCAAAAGCTATGAGATTAATAAACTGTCCCCTACTTTCAAACTCTCTTGACCCTCTGTCCCTGCGACGTGACGTTGGCGAGCTATCTCTTTTCTACAGGTACTACAATGGCAGGTGCTCGAGGGAATTGACCTCTCGCATTCCTCCACCGTTGCGTCGTCCTCGTTGCACGAGGGGTGCCCTGCTTTCGCACCAATTTTGTGTGGACGTAGGGAATCCCAGGCTAGCCCGTTGTGGTACCTCCTTCTTTCCAGCCACCTCTATTCTATGGAATTCTCTACCATCTTCTATTTTTCCAACTGTATTTAATCTTCCACTCTTCAAGTCTTCCGTCTGCGCCCACCTGAGGGCTGTGCGTTAGGTGTGTGTGTTTGTGTGAGTTTTGTCCTTGTGTGTGTGCCCCCTCCTTGAAAAGGGCTCTGCCCGTGAGTGGTGGCGTTTTGTAAATATATATATATATATATATATATATATATATATATATATATATATATATATATATATATATATATATATATATATATATATATATATATATATATATATATATATATATATATATATATATATATATATAGCCCTACCTAATTTTCATATGAAAATATATTGAAATGATCTAAAGATCCCTACAGCAATTTCCCAAATAATTGTTCAGTGAATAAATGTAATGACTTCTTTTTTATACACACTATAATACCTGTTCCAGGAGGGCCATAAAGAAGGACACCTTTTGGTTGCGCAATACCAAGTGCATCAAATAATTCAGGATGTTTTACGGGCAATTCAATAACCTCTTTTATTTCTTTAATCTGTTTGTCTAAGCCTCCAACCATTTCATATGTTGAATCTGGAACTTTTTCTACCATCATTAAACTTACTAATGGATCAACCTATAAAAATAAATAAAGGTAACTGTAATTAGATGAGGATAAAAATGAAGTACAAAAAAGTTTATATATATATATATATATATATATATATATATATATATATATATATATATATATATATATATATATATATATATATATATATATATATATATATATATATATATATATATATATATATGGGATGGAGTAGAGTATCGGTATTGCTAATATCGGCAGTTTATGGTATCGTCATCATATAAAAGTTTCGTTAATTATCGGTAAAAAAAAAAAAAACACCAATACCGATACCAAAATCTTGCATGTTTGAAAACCGATTATTTCTGTAGGAAAATAGCTGCTCCTTGACTGAAGTTTATATCACATTTTAAAATTTATAATTATTATTTGAGTAGGAAAAATGCAAGATATTGTGAGTATATAAACAGGGTGGATACTAACTGCAACAACAAACCCTAATATCTTATTAAATACGCTATGCTGGGCAAATCATATTTAATGAACCCTATGTTGGGAAATAAACGGTTACGGAGATAAAACAGACAAAATAGTGGAGCTATACGTATGTGGCAACTGGTGGATGGGTCGAACATACAGTATGCGTTAGCCTGTGTTGCTATGATGACCATTTAGTAACATTTGTAAAATTGTGATACGCTTGGCACACAGAAAAAGACTTGCCAATGGCGGATATAAAGGTATCTTCCCAAACACTAATGGAACAAGTGAGCATAAGGTGTACGGTACGTATTAAAAATACCGGTATTGAAACTGTGACAATGCTACGTTATCTATATTGTCAAAAGTCTGACATGTTACGTTTATCCTAATAGACAATAACGCCATCACACGACCTTCATCGTCAACCTTCGGAGGGTCTGTGAAAGCGGAAACCTGAAACCCCCACACTCCTTACAGTGTGGTGGTATCAGGTGATGTTCATATAACTGCGAGGGAGGAAATAATTATCAGGGAAGTTGCAAGGTATCGACTGTATTGTTCCAGAACCCTTGCCGGTCTCCACGGTGTGTCTCATCGAACCATAATGAACGTACTCCATGACAAGACGTGTAGAAGGAAACGCCTACTACGATTAGGAATGGGATATGTGTGAGTTTTGTCTCCTCAACCGTACATTTACCTACCTTGTTTCATTATATATGATTTACCCAGCACAGTGTTTAATAAGGTCCCAGGGTTTCAGTATAATTAATATCCACCCTGTATAAAATATATATATATATATATATATATATATATATATATATATATATATATATATATATATATATATATATATATATATATATATATATATATATATATATATATATATATATATATATATATATATGCTAATGGCAATAACTTCCAGCACTTCTTGTGATGGATGTCAGCATGATTCTCACACATCAAGCTTTGTTCATGGCAAATTTTATTATCTTATGACCACTACTTTTATATCTATAAGCGCTTATCTGGGGCGAATGCGAGTGCAACGTCCCGAATATATTACATATAGCATGGCTTATGGGATAGAATTCATTTTTATAGACCTGAAGTTTCATATTTCAAGATTTTTAATATTGTGACTTTAAAATAACTAGATATTATCAATAGCAAAAAAACTAAATTTTATGTTCATTGATTATATTATTTTTTTAATCTTGTTTCAACCTTAATTAATCCAGTTTAAAAAAAATGGTATTGGTATTGGGTGGTTTGAAATTGTTGGTATAACTCCATCCCTATATATATATATATATATATATATATATATATATATATATATATATATATATATATATATATATATATATATATATATATATATATATATATATATATATATATATATATATATATATATATATATAGGAACCGACCGGGGCCCCGGCCCCGGCCAACCCCGGCCATTTTTACTGACCCCGGCCCCGGCCCCGGCCAAAAATCAAGGAAAACCGGGGTTGCCGGCCGGGGTTAAAATGGCAAATTATACTTAAATTTTTTATTTTTTTTTAATTTTCAGCCGATTCTGCTGAAACTTTCAGTTATATAGATTTTTTACCGGTAAGAAAAGTCCATTTCTAGCGTTTTTCCGAGTCTATTACGGTTAAAAAAAAAAATTTTTTTTTTTATTTGTGGAAATTTTACCCTTTTTTAATTGAATGGCGGTGCCAAATTACTCTCTAGAATGAGCTGAAAATTGGACTATTTATTCAAAATTAAATGGGATACAAAAGTCTCTAATAGACTTTTGTTCCCAGAGTTATAGGAAAAATGTTATAAGCCAAAAACTGACCAACTACAGAAAAAAAAAATTTTTTTGAACTAAAAAAATCCACCATTTCAGACAAAAAATTTTTTAAAAAAAATACAACTATGATATTTCCTATTTTTTGTGTGCATAGAGGAGGGGTGGGGCTACAAATTCCTCTATGTACTTTATTCGATGAGATTCGTTGGTTTTGAGATATAGCCTTCAAAAAGGTCCATTTTTGGCCAAATTTCAAAAATTCCCAAAGTTTGAGAGGCTATATCTCGCTTCAAACAAAGAGCATTTAAATATGCACTAAATAAATATTGTTGCCCTGCCCTCTTCTAAACAATATTAATAAATTAAAAAAAATAGTAGGTAGCGTTTTTTATAAATAATTTTTTTTTTTTTTTTTTTTTTTTTTTTTTTTTTTTTTTTTTTTTTTTTTTTTTTTTTTTTTTTTTTTTTTCTAGACGTGATATCAAAAACCTATTCCCACCA
This sequence comes from Armadillidium nasatum, assembly GCA_009176605.1. Lineage (NCBI taxonomy): Eukaryota > Metazoa > Arthropoda > Malacostraca > Isopoda > Armadillidiidae > Armadillidium > Armadillidium nasatum. The sequence goes on from SEYY01012681.1 coordinate 12,177, forward strand.
ATGCAAGAAATTGGGGCAAAGGTTTTCAGCTAAATTTTCAGCTCATGTGGACCAGTGGTTTGATCCAGTTATTCATTTTTTTCAACTTTGGGTCCAAATAAGTTTCAAACCGTTATAGACTCAAAAAAATGCTCGAAATCAACTCAGAACTTCGTGAAAAAATTCACATACTTTGAAAATTTCAACTCAATCAGTCAAATAAAAAAAAAAAAATTTCAAACAAAATATAAGAAAATTAATTTTTTTTTTCTTTTCTGTTTCTTTTGACCACTCCTTTTCTGCTAGTGAATGTTCATCTTTGTGTTTTGATTTTAGATACTCCAAAAAGATTTGGTTGAAATTTTTTTACTTGTAGCACCCGGAGGTTCTCTTCTAATTTTCTGACTGCAGATGTTAACATTTAGCTATTTCGAGCCTATCCTGAAACATTGTAAAGTATTCAAATACTGCAGAAGCTGATCTTTTAGCCATATTGACTGAAAGTATAAACAAAATAATAATTTTTAAATAATGCAGCTAAATGATACAAGTTTGAAACATGGCAATAAAATAACAATATGTATAAATACAGGTTAAATTGATAATTTTATATCTTACATTTTTTCAAACTTTACCTTAGGGTCTTACTTAAGTAAACCTACTTGAATCGCTATTATAAATTAGAATATTTTTTTTTTTAATTTTTGTACTTTTTTTAAACTTTAACTATACAAAACTGTAATATTTTTTTTTTTTTTTTTTTGGAGAAAATGCATATAATCATTAATTTAAGTGAATGTTGGCTATTCTACTCCTTCCTTACAATTAAATAAACCTTAAATCTAATTTTCTTAACCTTAAATTTCAGTGTTTTTGACCTCTTTACAAATTTTAGGAAACCCCGGCCAGAACCCCGGCCCCGGGCAAATTCCAACCCCGGTCGGTCCCTATATATATATATATATATATATATATATATATATATATATATATATATATATATATATATATATATATATATATATATATATATATATATATATATATATATATATATATATATATATATATATATATATATATATATATATATATATATATATATATATATTTGAAACTAACTTATGTAATATGCATTTGCATTAAGCCTTGATAATTCATTAGAAAAATGTTCATAACAATATAAACACGTTATTATTAAAAAAAAATGCAAATATTTTGAAATATCAATCAATCATCATGGTATGCATTTTGAAAGAAACGTAAGTACTATTAGAGACACATACCTTGTTTGGCAATATTTTATGTAGTGTGTATGAATCATTCCGAAGGGCAACGCGAGCATTAGCAGTAACCTGATTTATATCGATATTCTTGTCCAAATCAACCACAAACTTTCCTTCTGGATGAACTTTAACAAGAACTTTTTTCTTGTCCATAGGTTTTACCACCTCTCCAACATAGGAACCCTGCTCCTGAAGAAGTTGGAGTTCCTCCCTCAGAAGTCTTACTAATGGAAAAATTAAAAATATGAATTATTTATGAACAAACATAAAGCTGAAAACTTATTAAGAATTAAAAAGGAGAAGAAATGTTAATGAACATCTTGAAACACTACAAATAAATTATAAAACACTAAAGAATAACATTAATAGAGTACAATATCTTGAGCTATAAAACCCTTAATTTTAGATTAAAATTATGCTCAATTTACATTTAATTATTACTCCAAAACGTATAAAATGATCATATTTTCTTGATTTGAAGAAAATAGCAGGAATTTCCCTTCTCAAGAATAAAAACAATAAGTATATTAATAACAGTGATCACACCTTTGGCATTCAATTCCTTTCTCTGAGCTTGAAGACGACACAGATCTTGATTCTTTTCTGATATTATGACTTGCAAATTTTCTGTTTTGTGTGTGAAATATGATTTATATCCTTCTCCTCCTTTCTTAAAGTCAACTTCCATCTGAAGTAGGGACCGACCGGGGCTGGAATTTGGCCGGGGTTGCCTAAAATTTGGATAGATTTCAAAAGCACTGAAATTTTACTTTGAAAAAAATTAGATATAAATTTAATTGAGGTTTATTTAATTATAAGAAAGGCGTAGAAAAGCCAACATTCATTTATATTAATGATTATAGCATTTTCTCTGAAAAAAAATTCAGAAAATTACGGATTTTGAATAATAAAAAGTACAAAAAATAAAAAATAAAATTATTTTTTATTCATAATAGTGATTTAACAGCTTTACATAGGTAAAGACACTAATGTAAGTTTGAAAAAGTGTAAGATATAAAATTTTCAATATAACCTGTATTTATACATATTGTTATGTTATTGCTATGTAGAGAGAGAGAGAGAGAGAGAGAGAGAGAGAGAGAGAGAGAGAGAGAGAGAGAGAGAGAGAGAGAGAGAGAGAGAGAGAGAGAGAGAGAGAGAGAGAGAGAGAGAGAGAGAGAGAGAGAGAGAGAGAGAGAGAGAGAGAGAGAGAGAGAGCGAGAGAGAGAGAGAGAGAGAGAGAGAGAGAGAGAGAGAGAGAGAGAGAGAGAGAGAGAGAGAGAGAGAGAGAGAGAGAGAGAGAGAGAGAGAGAGAGAGAGAGAGAGAGAGAGAGAGAGAGAGAGAGAGAGAGAGAGAGAGAGAGAGAGAGAGAGAGAGAGAGAGAGAGAGAGAGAGAGAGAGAGAGAGAGAGAGAGAGAGAGAGAGAGAGAGAGAGAGAGAGAGAGAGAGAGAGAGAGAGAGAGAGAGAGAGAGAGAGAGAGAGAGAGAGAGAGAGAGAGAGAGAGAGAGAGAGAGAGAGAGAGAGAGAGAGAGAGAGAGAGAGAGAGAATTTAATTTTTTCCTTTACATAAAATACTTTATTGCACAATTTTATATATTATAAAATTTCCCAAATATTATTTTCTAATTTACTAAGTCCCCTCAAAACAGATTCCTATGACTTGATATAAAAAACTTTTTTTTTGTTATTTTAATGTTACCACTCCTAATTTTTGAAGGGGCTGTACGAAGTGGAGGCTCAAAAGCGGGAAACACATCCAAGTTCGAGCTCAGCACAAATTTCTCATGTGTTTGCATCATATGCTTGAAAGTAGAGATTTAGAACTGAAGTAAAAAAAGTTAATAGTAAAGAATTCAACAAAGCAAATAAATGTTGCTGGAAAGTAGGCACAATATCGAATAAACCTTAAGTAGGTAATCTATGCAAAAAAATGTGTGTGAAGACATGCTACTCGATCTTTGTATTGTGATAGTTTCGAGCACATACTGTTGTGGTACCTATAAAAAATTAAAAAGAAAGGTTAAGAATCAAGAGAATTGGGAAATAATGAACAATTAATTAACCCTTTTGTGCTTGAACTCGACTATACAAAATATTGGTGAAACTGTAACCTTCCTCTAAATTGAGAAAGAACCGTACTGCCTCTGACTCTAATGGTGCATTTTCTTTTAAAAATAAATCAACTGGGTAAACTACACATTATCTAAATCATAGTTTTCGATCGATTAGTGCAGAGTTTCTCAAAGTTGGGGAGTCACAACCCCAAAAAGTGGCATCGAGAGGGGTCCATGGGGTCGCCAAAAATGTTTTGAAAATTTCTTTTGTATATATTCGACTTCATTTCTTATTCTTATGGTAACTGAAATAGGGTGTCGAGAAAAAAATTTGCTAGATGGGAAGGGACAGCGATAAATAAGTTTGATAAGCTCTATTCTAGAGTAACGATGAAGATATGCGAATATCAAGAAACGACCACCGAAATCATTGCAGATCCATCTCTATTTATGACTCTCCAAACATGACAGCTAGGATTACAAGCTTCCATAAATAAATTAGGAAAACTGTTGGAAGTACTAAACATGACTGATGATCCATCGAATTTAATACCCTTTTTTTACAATCTTGAACTCAGGTGTAATGATCTTCACACAGCTTATATCACATTCTCACTCTGGTTTATTAGACCTAAGGTTTGAACTTTTAGCACATCAAATAATGCTGCCTTTGTTGAAGCTCTTTGTGGACAGTTTTCATACAGGCAGAATTTCAATTCGTAAATTATGTTCTTCTGAAATCGATTTAAAACCCTAAGGGTTAAAATTTAAAAAAAAAAAAAAATACTGTTTATACTTCAATGAAATGTTCCATTAAAATTTAAGCCATTTTACTTATAGTGAAACAGAAGTATATATTAAGAAACTGCTTTAACAATATTTTAATTACTCAAAATAATCAAAGCAATATATATATATAAATCAAAATTATTTTTCTAAATAATTTGTAATAAAATGAAAAATTAAACCACGATTATAAATCTGCAACTTTTGTTTGCCTATTTAAAAATATATACCAAATTGTTAAAGGATAATACGTTAACAATAATAATA
>SEYY01012682.1:5000-14704 GCA_009176605.1 Armadillidium nasatum
ATATATATATATATATATATATATATATATATATATATATATATATATATATATATATATATATATATATATATATATATATATATATATATATATATATATATATGGTGGTTTTTAAAATCAAATGTTTTAATTACGTGACTCCTACCTCATCAATTTATTGCGGACAATTGCTTTTATTCAGAAATTGATACTGCATTTCTACACACAGACCCTGAAACATGGCTTGAACAAAAGGATTATCAGAAAGGAGTATACATTATAACAGCAATTTCAGTTACCAATGATTTTCCAGAGTGAGGAGTCGCATTAATCCAAGAATATAATAAAACATTAACAAAGAATGAAGAGCAACTCTAATTCATACTCCAAGTAGTAGCAGAACACAGAAACCTATTCCCAGATAGTAAGAGGTTAATATTATTGGGGCAAACCAGGCAACAATGAATAGTTAGCAGCTATGAAACCCTCGCCATGAGCTGTTAATACAACTACAGGAGGGGGACCTGGACGATTGCTCTCAGGATACAACTTTGACAATGATGTGAAATATGTTATAATTCATAAAAAAAAATATTTTAAACAGTGTGTTTACTACCATAGCAACCTATTCCGAAGGTAGGAGTAAGGTTTTTTTTTTTTTTTTAATTTTTTTACAATCATAAAAACCACCCTAACAACCCTAATATATATATATATATATATATATATATATATATATATATATATATATATATATATATATATATATATATATATATATATATATAATATATATATATATATATATATATATATTATATATTTTTTTTTTTTTTTTTTTTTATATTATATATATATATATATATATATATATATATATATATATATATATATATATATATATTATATATATATATATATATATATATATATATATATATATATATATATATATATATATATATAGAATAGAAAAGACCAGAGAGTTAGCTATTCAAAGAGTACTTAAAGCAAATATTAATGCAAGAAATTTTGAACTACCTAAAACAATAAACTTTGATGCAGATGACTAATCCGAATATGATCGACTAGAGCAAAGAAAATGTAACACAAGGATATCGAAAATTGACGATCTTCTGAAACTGAAATATGAACTCCCTTTAATAACATTTTCTTTTCATGTCACAGTGAGGGAGTAGAACGTCTTGTATATTTTAGTAACTCAGGCGTTCGGAGGTTAGAAATTGGATACGAAAGTTGGCATTGCATATGTTTTGAATGTATTAGAGTCACGAAAAGCTCTTTCTGAGTTCAGTTGGAAAGTCCAGTGATAACTAAATAACTAAATAAATAAATAAATAAATAAATAAATAAATAAATAAATAAATAAATAAATAAATAAATAAATAAATAAATAAATAAATAAATAAATAAATAAATAAATAAATAAATAAATAAATAAATAAATAAATATAATAAAATATATATATATATATATATATATATATATATATATATATATATATATATATATATATATATATATATATATATATATATATATAATATATATATATATATATATATATATATATATATATCCTCTGCTTGTATTTACTCATATATAAATATTGAAGTAAATCAACTCTTTATTTGATATTCATACTTAATTTCAACCACTTTAATTCAAAAAGGCATTATAATTTCTAATAGATTTCCTAAAATATTCGCATTTTTTTCAGAGAGAAAAAAAAAAAAAAAAGAAAGTAGGAAGCCACGCAAATATTTTGGGCTGCAGGAAAAAAAAAAAAAAAAAAATAAAAAAAAAAAAAAAAATATAAAAAAAATATAAAAAAAAGGAAAAGAAAAGTTAGAATGGATGAGGAAAATGTAGATTTAATGAAGGGCATGCAATGATTTTGGCATTAAAATTGCTAAATTATTTTCAGTGCTTAAGCTGAAACGTATTTTTTGCCAAAATTAGATACCGATAATATATATATATATATATATATATATATATATATATATATATATATATATATATATATATATATATATATATATATATATATATATATATATATATATATATATATATATATATATATATATTAACACAATCTTCCACACAACTATATCTTCTTCGAAAGCACACAACTCAAACCTTCATCTCTCTTTAATATTCTCTGTGTTTCTTTTTCTCGTGATCTTTCTTGGAAAGATCACATTACTTCTCTTTCTAAACAAGCTTCTAAGAGGTTGAGTGTTCTGAAGCATCTTCAGAACTTCTTCGCACCACCCCAGTTGCTTGTTCTTTATAGGGGTGTTGTTCTCCATTGTATGGAGTACGTCTCCACATCTGAGGTGGTTCAACTCATACAGCTCCTTTGAAAAGGTAGAATCTAGAAGTTTTCGTCTTATCAACTCTCTTACTCTCACTAATTCTCTCCAATCTCTTTCTGCCCGTCGAATTATTGCGTCACTTTCTCTATACTATCGCTATTACAACGGACACTCTCTCGTCATATACCTCCTCCATTGAGAAGAGCTCGTGAGGCATGTCTTTCTACACAGTCTCATCTCATCTCTGACCCCAAACTTAACCACTATGTTCAGTCTTACATTTACTCTACTGGTAAAGTCTGGAACACACTCCCTTCATCTATTTTCCCAATTTCCTATGATTTACACACCTTGAAACGCCGTGTCTCGGGACATGTCGGCCTTTAATCTGACCAGGATCCCGATTTTCTCCTTTCTCTGGTAGAAATTTGGTAGGCCTCTGGCCTTTACCCACCAGATGTAATATATATATATATATATATATATATATATATATATATATATATATATATATATATATATATATATATATATATATATATATATATATATATATATATATATATATATATATATATATATATATATATATATATATATTGATCTGGGACCCAAATTTCTTTTTTGACCTTAATTTACTATTTTTAAATGCTTTTAAAGCTTAAAATTCCTCCTTTCACTTCTTTTTTATTAAAAAATTCTTGCATTTTTCCACGCGCCTCTCTTCTTTCTCACATTTTATATATATATATATATATATATATATATATATATATATATATATATATATATATATATATATATATATATATATATATATATATATATATATATATATATATATATATATATATATATATATATATATATATATATATATATATATATATATATATATATATATATATATATATATATATATATATATATATATATATATATATATATATATATATATATATATATATATATATATATATATATATAGTTCTACAGCTTAGGGTTTCAGGTTCTCATAAAGTGAACTGTCGAAATTTGTCAATATAAAACTTTTGGAGAAAGAAACCATAAGTCATACATTTGCACAAACATATTTTGTCGCAATTAAAAGGCTTTTCTGTTTATTAATTATAGTTTTTCACAAATTTCTAAACAATCCGCAGTATATTCAAGCAACTAATATACAGCTAAAAAATTTATATTAAATAGAATGGTGTTATCTCCCACTCATGAAAAAACAATTTTCTCAAAACACATCTATACTGGGACATTGTCAGACTATATATTTTGAAAGCGGTTGGTAACTGATTCAAATTTATAGTTAAATTAATTTTATATTTTAAAAACTGTATATTGTAAAGGATGAATTGCATAATTATTGTCTTCTGTTCGATGTAAAGGGTGCATTGCATAATTACTGTCTTCTATTCGATGAAATTGTTTAAAAAGAAGATATATTTCTATTCTAGGTTTTATGCTACTGAAGCAAGAATGGTGTATACAAATTTCGTAATGGTGTATTTTGCTAGAAGAAACAATCTAGAACTAGAACTAGAACAAACTAGAAGGAACAATCTTTTAAGTTGTTTGAAAACCTTTGAAGAAAATTTAGGACAATCGACATATGAAAATTAAAAAGATTTGAAATTTGTCATTTGCTTTGGCAAGGGTATAAAATATAAATCATTCAGAAGATTAGGTTCTTCGTCCTGTTAAAACTTATGAAATCAATTTAGTAAATAAATATCTAAAGCAGGATTTCTCAACCTGGAAGTTGTGACCCTCATGTGGGTCATGATCATTTATACCTTCTCATAATCTTTTACTTTAAAATGTAAAAAAAATACTAAGCAGCATAAAATTCGTTCTTTTAAATATTTTTTGGAACGAATTTAAAAAAAACAAAAAAAAAAACGAGCTAAAACTATTTTCTTTTCATAAAAATTTATTTATGTGAATATTTAAATTTGTAAATCAGGCGTACAATAAATGTGTCAATCTACACTTTTGAATTTGACACCTGCCAGACATAAGATTTTATTAGGGGGGTTGAGGTTTTTATCTTTTGATTTTGGGTTTTTGGGGGACTGCGAAGCCTAAAAAGTTGAAAAATACCTAATCTGATCTGATTTGGTTCATTGTAAAATTCAAGTAAAAAAAAATCTACTTCAAGCAACAAAAAGGTATTTGACTGCAATAGCAATGGAAATTTCGTGCAGAATTTTTTAGAAGAGAATATTTTTTAACCAAGAATTTGTGGATGTAATGGGGTGCAACTCACAAAATCCAACAAGAAAAGGATATTCATCGGAACTTTATATTAAAAAGTTTGCTTCAAAATAAGAATTAATATAGTGTATAGTAATGGCTATTCAGTGCATCTGAAAGAATATGGAAATACAAGTGCTTGAGTTTACTAAGAGCGATATTAAAAAAATTGAAGAAATATACTCATTTGATTGTTTTTAAGGATTTCTTTTTACATTTTAAACTTTTTTAATAGATTTTTTTTTTTTGTGTAAATTAATTAATATAATGATTGTCAAATAAACAATCCCTTTCACAGTTTCTTAAATTTTTTTTTGTTCCGAATTATATAAAAAAAAATCTAAGTGCAATACTTTCAAAAATATTTATATGCTTGATTGCTTTCAAACATGTTAGACATAAAACATATTCCTTTTTTTGATAAGAAAACACAAATTGTCCAATATTTGGTCGTAGACATGAAATCACTCAAATTGTTTATTATAATAATAATAATAATAATAATAATAATAATAATAATAATAATAATAATAATAATAATAATAATAATAAATAATAATAATAATAATAATAATAATAATAATAATAATAATAATAATAATAATAATAAATAATAATAATAATAAATAATAATAATAAATAATAATAATAATAATAATAATAATAATAATAATAATAATAATAATAATAATAATAATAATAATATAATAATAATAATAATAATAATAATAATAATAATAATAATAATAAAAGGGTAAAACAAAAGTTAAAGGAATAATAATAACAATAATAATAATAATAATAATAATAATAATAATAATAATAATAATAATAATAATAATAATGAGAAAGTTCGTAAATAGCTGTTGATCGTGCATGAAATTGCGAAGGACTTTTGAAATAAAACACAAAATTTATCGTCTCATTTTCTATTCGTTTTAACGACAAGAGGACAATCAAACTATTTCTAACTTCATCTTCTCATTTCCAAGTCAACAATTTATTCGCAATAATATTTACTAAAAAATTTAAAAGCGCGAGCTCTCTCTCTCTCTCTCTCTCTCTCTCTCTCTCTCTTTCTCTCTCTCTCTCTCTCTCTCTCTCTCTCTCTCTCTTTCTCTTTTCTTCTCACTCTGCCTCTCTCTTTCTCTTATCTATCTGTTTTTCCAACTCAATTCAATCTCATTTTCTTTATTTCTCTCTCTCTCTCTCCCCTCACCCTTCTCTCTCTTTATCCTTTCCCTCCTACTCTCACATCCTTAACCCCTCTCTCCTACTCCCTCTTTTTTTCTTTCTAGTCATTCTTCTCTCTTTTTCTAATAACTTAAACCCGAATTTAAAACTAATGATTTTTAAAGAAATATATATATAGGAAAGAAATTGTTCACCATATTATTTGCAGCTGTCTATTCAAACAGTCTTTCTTATAATGACACTTTGATTTTAAGTACTTTTATATAATTAGAGTTTAATCATTAATTTTAATTAGAGGTGGACCGGATAGTAACTTTTTACTATCCGCGGATGCGGATGCGGTTGCGGATATTCAATTGCGGATATCCGCAGATGCGGATGCGGATGCGGATAGTTTAATTTTTTTAAAGTTTTTGCCATAGATTCTTGGAATTTTAAATATAATATCCAGAATCTATGTTACCAGGGTGTGGGACATGGACCCAACTCTTGAACACTACCACCAACCTCCACCCATTTGGAAAAAGGGGATATATATATATATATATATATATATATATTATATATATATATATATATAGCCAGTAATTCAGTATTACCTTCACACTTCACATTTCACATATTCCATTTGAAGTAATAATTGGTAAGTTATTTTTTAAATAAAAGCTTTTGGGTTCTTTCAGGTGAAAGTTTGATTCGCTTTCGTCGTAAATGAGGCCTGCTCCACTGAAAAGACGCTCACTATTGAAGGACATGATAAATAAGACCAGCTCAGAAAAAAATTTAAACTTTTTCAATTATCTCTTCACCAAACCAGTTGGTCTTTTCTGCCTCCAAACGTGGGAGTTTCAGATAATTTTCAATAATCGATATTGTATCCTTTGACACTTCTGAATTCTTCATTCTGCTGGAAGCTAGAAGATCTTTCATTGATTTAGCAATGCAGTTTTGTTTCTTTTGACGAGAGCTTTTGCTTTTCTGAAAGGCGTTATTTTGCTGTTTCATAATCTCATAGCATAAGCATCCTATTTGATTTTAACATTCTGAGAAACAAGTGGTTTAAAAAATTTTGCTTTGTACCTAGGAATCTAAATGGGTTGCAATTGATAAGCATCATCATTTCCAGGTTTTCTCTGTCATTATTGTTTCAGTCATCCTTGAAACTCCTTTAGACTTAACATTTATTAACGCAACTTTCAATGTTGAAACAAGGGATCACATCTGACAAACATGATTCATGAACTGTTTCAATGCAAGGACTTGTTAATTGTTTTTTCAAAAGGCTTAAGGATATTAATACAATTATTTAAAATGTCATTTTCGTCAGCTGTTAGAGGCTTTATTTTTGTGCTGCTTGAAGTATAAAGGCAAATGGCCTCATTAATTTCGCTCATCCTCTCAAGCATATGCAAACTACTATTCCAGCGTGTTTGAATATCTTGCATGACAGAAATTGGACGAACATTTAATCTTGTTTGTATTTTCTTCAGCTCATTTTGGGCTACAACGGAGTGATTGAAATGCGTAGTTATTAAATCGGATACACATTTTTGACTCATAATTTAATTTTAACTACTATCTGAGTGGTGTGCAAAGCAATCTACATTTTTCACTCTTGTTTTTTTTATTTGTGCCCGAATCCCTGACTAAGCAGTGCACTTCATTTAATGAAATCTTCCATTTTGTCAGCATCTTTTCAAATACAGTTTCAAGATAGTCGCCTGTATGGAGCTCAGAAAGAGGTTCTGCATTCAATACAAAGTTTTGCCTTTGAAAGTTTTTATCGATTGAATGATACGTAATTTTTTACTATCCGCGGATGTGGATGCGGTTGCGGATATCCAATTGCGGATATCCGCGGATGCGATGGGAATATCCGTCCACCTCTAATTTATATTATTATTTTAATTACTTAAAGAACATTTTTAAAAAAAGTATTCAAAATTTATTTGGAGTGTTTTTATTCTACTTTAAAAAAAAATAAAAAATTCATTTTAACTAATTTGATATATATTTTCCTGTTGTAAGTCGAATTATAACGTGAAAACCAACATTATATAAAATTAAGAATAACCCATCTAAATCTCAAGCAGAGTGGTGACTATTTTCATATTAGTAATAATTATATTACAAGTTAGGAACAAGAGAATAGTCAACATCTTTGTGTACAAATGCATATCACATGCACACAAATAGAAGGATAAAGACAGCAAAAAGGAAATGAGTTTGATGTTGAGTGCTCAAACACCTGATTTTTTGTGAAAAAAGAGGTGTTGTTCAAAAAATAGAAATTAGTACAAGAAAGGGAATGTTTCAGATATATATGGAAAACAAGATTCTTCACCAGAATATATATATATAGTGTAAATGCGTGAAGGTACCAATTCCATAGTCAAAAGTCACCAACCCCCAAGTGATAACATAAGGAATTAGTAGGAAGGGATTGTCTCTAAAAGGCGGTTCTTGGTTCTGTCCTACCCCAACACTCTTTCTGCTTTTCATTAATGACCTCTCTATTATTTCTTCACCTATCCACTCTTATGCCGATGACTTCACCCAATCCCCAATCATTACTCTTTTCAATTTGAAAGACGCCCATCTCAACAGCAGTTAATTGAAGCAAGGAGGGTGACATTAGAGAAAATGACCTTTGATTTTTCTCGTATTTCAAATTGGGGCAGACGAAACATGGTCGTTTTCAGTGCCTGAAAAAAAACTCAATTCTTCAATTTCTCTACTCGACACAACCTTCCACACAACTATGAGACATCTTCTTCGAAAACTCAACTCAAACTTTCATCTCTCCTTAATATTCTTCGTTTCTGCTTTTTCTCGTGATCTTTCTTGGAAAAATCACATTACTTCTCTTTCTAACAAGATTCTAAGGGTTTGGATGTTCTGAGGCACCTTCGTGTTTTTTTTTACGCTACTCTAGTTGCTTGCTATTTATAGGGGAGTTGTTCGCCCCTGTTTGGAGGAGTACGCCTTACACGTCTCGGCGGTTCCACTCATACAGCTTTCCTTGAAAAGGTGGAGTCTAGAGCTTATTGTCTTCTCAACTCTTCCGCCCTCACTAATTCCCTCCAGTCTCCTTCATTTTGTCGAATTGTTGCGCAACTTTATACTATTGTTATTATAAAGGACACTGCTTTTCTGACCTCTCCTGTTGCAATCCTCCTCCATTGGTGGCTCGTGCAACACTCCTTTCTACACAGTCTCATCCTTTCTCTGTCCAACTCTCTGACCCCAAACTTATCCACTATGCTCAATTCTACTGGCAAAGGCTAAACACACTCCCTTTATCTGTCTCCCAATAATAATAATAATAAAATAATAATAATAATAATAATAATAATAATAATAATAATAATAATTAAACTAAAACTTAAGTATATTAAAAACCGAGCTTTCGACTTCAACATCCGAAGATCTTTATTCAAGGTATTTGTGGGGAGTGGAGAAAAAGGAAAACTGAAACATCTACTCCCAGACAAAGACTCAATCAAATTTTGTTGGTTAGGAATTATGTACAAAAAATTAGCATGAAAATATTTTATCCAAAATATTTAACTAATTTAATAAAACATGAGATTTTTTACCAAAATATTTTGGAAAAAACATTTTCATGCTAATTTTTGTACATGAATTCCAAACCAAAAAAATTTGATTGAGTCTTTGTGTGGGAGTACATATTTTAGTTTTCCTTTTCTTTACTCCCCGCAAATGCCTTGAATCTTCGGGTGTCGAGGTCGAAAGCTCGGGTTCTTAACATACTTAATAAGTTTTTGTTATTTATTATTCTTTTTATCTTATGATCTTACCGTTTTAAAGTAATAATATATTTTGGCTCTTAGATTGAAATTAGGATGTTTATGGAGTAAATTTATTTATGGTGTGTTGTTTTTAGCCATTTA
>SEYY01012683.1:5000-12500 GCA_009176605.1 Armadillidium nasatum
AATAATAATAATAATAATAATAATAATAATAATAATAATAATATATATATAATAATAATAAATAATAATAATAATAATAATAAATTGTCAGCAAACAGTGGAACGTTCATCTCCTAATAACACTCATATTGAAACATATCCTCTTCTTTCCCAATTCATTCAGGAAAATTTTCCAAGAAGTTACTTCTCAGGATTCGCATGTGGGTTCGAACCATTACCTTCAATCAAGTGAGTCAATTACTTTACCTTTAAGCCACTTTAATCCAGTATGTATAATTATAACTATGTATAATCACATTTTGCACATAAAGATATTCTTAAATAAACCAGGACAAAACCACCCTTTCCTATACGTACTTCAATTTTAAGTAACTCAATTTTCCTTCTCTTTTATCCTAATACAATGTTCTGTTTGTTGTTCACAACAAATACTTTTACTTCTTTTATTTCTAAGCCAATTACTGCTGGACGATAATCGTCCAATACTCACCAAAGCAATCCACCTTTGTAATCTACTTTAACCCTCTTCTAAAATCAATGAAGCGTACACAAAAAAAAAAAAAAAAAAAAAAAATTCTTTTTTTATCCAGAAAATTTCTCTGCCAGAATTATAAAATAGACGCTTGATTCTCATCTTTGACTATTTCTAAAATCACATACGTGCTTCCCTAATCTTCTTGTTTTTTTTTTAACTCTTTCTATATTATATTATCACTCGACAATACAATTTACCTATTATATTAATTATTCCAATAAGTTTATAATTAGGGCAATCATACTTAACCCCTATCCTTATATTGGTGCAAGACAAATTTTGTCTCTATATACATACTGTATTTACCCGTGTATGTATGTATATATATATATTATATATATATATATATATATATATATATATATATATATATATATATATATATATATATATATATATATATATATATAGAGAGAGAGAGAGAGAGAGAGAGAGAGAGAGAGAGAGAGAGAGAGAGAAGGAATGTGTGTCTAATTTGACGATATTTTGTCTACTTATCTTCAAGAAAGATTTCCTTGAGAAAATAAAGGCGTCTATTAGAAAATAAGAAAAGCGCTTCGTAAATTCTTCGCAACATTTTGCATCTCTCTTATTAAAGGAAAGAAAAAGAGGCAATATTTTTGACTAGCCTTATTTCATGTTTTTTATTTGCAGTAATTGAAGTAATAATAGAGAAAAATGAGCAAATTCTGATGTTCAATTGCATCGTAATTTATTTCTTTATTATTTTTTCTTATTGCCTTATTTTTTAGTATTCTATTTTTCTTTTATCTATTTATATATCTTCCCATTTGTTTAACTATCTCTCTATCTATCTTTTGTTGAATCATAGGTAGTTGGATTTTTGTTGAAAAAATTATTATACGAAAGAAGAATAGATGGAATTTTAAGTAATCGAAAGGTATACAATGTAATTTTTTTTAAAGTGAATAGGAATGTAGAAGGGATTTTAGATATTCAAATATTAAAAGAGTTGTTTTTTTATATTTTAATGTAATTTTAAGGAGATTTCATTACTTAAGCTTATTGTACTTCTTTCTATGGAGTAGATTTGTAGACAAATTTGAGGAATAGCATCAAAATTCTAAATCAGTTTGGTATAGGTTGTCAAATAGTGTAAAAAAAAAGTATGTAAGGTTTCGAACAAAACGAGGAGTTATGGAATACAGTTTTAAGTTACTCTTTAGGCGCTGAAATTTTAAAATGTAAATCTCGATGCGGTGAGTTTAAAGATTGCTAAATCCGGATTCAAAGATCTTTGTTTGAGAGATCCTTTTTGTATGAAGAATCTTCAAGATCTTTACAGATTCTTTACCGTAGAACACATTATATAAGGAAGTAAATGGAAAGAGAGAATCATTTTACTTGAAAATTATTTTACATAAAAAATACGATTTTGTTCATGATATATATCTCAAAAGAGGTTGCATTATAAATTTCCCTGTAAAAAAAAAAATAAATAAATAAAAAATGAAAAATTTTATAAGGTAAATTACAATCAGAAATAGGCGGTTAATGATTTTAGTAAAGCCTAATTATAAAATTATATTCATGAATATCGAAACCAAGCCTTCAAAGTCATCTCTTCAAAGTAGCAATAAAAATATCTCATGCATCTCATCAATAATATATCATAAAGTTGCAAACAAACTGCAAACTTGAATATATATATATATATATATATATATATATATATATATATATATATATATATATATATATATATATATATATATATATATATATATATATATATATATATATATATATATATATACATACATACATTATTATCGTTGCATTCTTAAAAAGAGATAATTTGCAATTTCAAAAACTTTTTAAAATATTGCTTCTAATATCCAATAAATCAAGGTAATGAGAAACGAAGTATATGAAATGCTTCATCAATATTATTTATTCGTGAATTTTAAATGCCGACAATAAATTTTTGTTGAAATATAAGAGAAAAACTTTCTTATTTCTTTTTATAATTACGCGTTTCTTTTGGCTAAAGATTTTTGACAGCTTAAATAAATTTACCGAATAAATTATTTCTCTCTCTCTTTCCTCTCACTCTCTCTCTCTCTCTCTCTTTCCCTCTCTTTCTCTCTCTCTCTCTTTCCTCTCGCTCTCTCTCACTCTCTATTTCCTCTTGCTCTCTCTCATACTCTCTCATTTTCATTCTTTCTTCTCTCTCTTTATATTTCTGTCTTACCTTTTTTGTCGGTTTCTCTTTCCCTCTCTTTTCTTTTATCTTTATTTATGTCACTCTTTCTCAATCTTTCTGTCTCTCTCTCTCTCTCTCTCTCTGTTTCACTATATTTGTTTGTTTGCATTGCTGATTTTCCTTCTCTCTATTTGCGATATATATATATATATATATATATATATATATATATATATATATATATATATATATATATATATATTATATATATATATATATATATATATATATATATATATATATATATTATGTGGGGACCATAGCTGGGTCGATACTGTTGTGCTCTTCTTTAGCTTAGTGAAGCTATATATAAACGAGAAGATTTCACAGACCTGAAAAAAAAGAGTTCTGAAACATTCTCTGAAATTCTAAGGCTACTCTTATTCTCCGATGTTTGAATGCCAAATATTAATTCAATGTTAAAGATATTAACAAACTTTGATTGAAGGATTCTCATCTTAAGATGAAAATAGAAATTGATGTCAGTAGACAACTATTTATATTATTCTGCTTTCAAGTTTTAATCCTAGTAAAATTTTTTACCATATAAAAACCCCTTTTTCGTTACTCATCAAAAGAGAATGGTTGCAACTCTTTAAAACGAGGCAATATTTTTATAAATGGTTATATAGATAACTGAGTCAATTATATATTTGAATATTAAATAGTTGTACAGTAAGTAACTTAAAAATTTTGGGTTGAAAGTGAAAATAAATATCTAAACCGACTTCGAACAGAATAAGTTTGAGTCTGATAATTTTTTAATTTTTAAGAGGAGTAGCCAAATATATATATATATATATATATATATATATATATATATATATATATATATATATATATATATATATATATATATATATATATATATATATATATATATATATATATATATATATATATATATATATATATATATATTATATATATATATATATATATATATATATATATATATATATATATATATTATACGCCAAAGATCTTGGTAGGATGTTTTCTAGAATATTTCTAAATATGTTAATATTAGAATAATAAATAATATTTCGTCAACAGAAATATGAAATTGTATAATAATTGATATAATAATAATAATAATAATAATAAATAATAATAATAATAATAATAATATAATAATAATAATAATAATAATAATAATTATTATTATATTATTATTATTTATTATTATTATTATTATTA
Source organism: Armadillidium nasatum (assembly GCA_009176605.1). Classification (NCBI taxonomy): domain Eukaryota; kingdom Metazoa; phylum Arthropoda; class Malacostraca; order Isopoda; family Armadillidiidae; genus Armadillidium; species Armadillidium nasatum. The sequence continues at coordinate 8,963 of SEYY01012683.1, forward strand.
TTATTATTATTATTATTATTATATTATTATTTATATTATTTTATTATTTTATTATGCTAATTTAAATTTAGGTAAATTTATTCTATCATTAAGAAAATTTAAGATTTCACATTTCATAAAAAAAAAAAAAAATAGACTTCCAAGGAGACGATTTAGTTTTATAAATTTAGTTCTATAATTATCAAGTATGTCAAAATTTTTAAATCAAAAAAAGTTCGCTGGAACAAAAAAAAAAATAAAATAAAATAAATATAATATTAAAGAAAGACTGACTGAAATATTTTAAATTTAGTCTTTCTGAATTTTAATATTTTTTTTACTTGCATTTTTTAAGTTTTTATGAAGAAAGCAAAACCAAGATTTTGAAGAAATGAACTCGAATCGTAATGAAAGTTTCTACTTTCCCAAACTTTCTATGATTTTTACCTTTAAGTTTCACTAACACTTTCAAGTCTGTTTAAACTACAATGCAAAGTTTATTGAACTTTAACTGTTAAAAACAGTACATAAACCATAATTAATTTTACTAATAATAGCGGAAAGAAATGAAAATTTAATACATATTTATATGCAAGATAAACAAAATGAATTATATATTTCCTGGTAGCAATAAATCACATGAAAAAGCCCCATTCCTACAATATTAAGAAAACGGAGCACCTTAATAATAAATAATAATTTTAAGTTTCAGCTTTCAGAGAATATTTTTTTTTCATTTTAGAAAGGAAAAAATATATATAAAACATTGCATCTAAGATGAATATTTATAACGTTTCCTGAAATGTAAATCCATAATTACAATTAAAGGTTTATCTCTAAATCATTGTTCTTTTAAAAGAGATGACTATTATACTTGAAGAATGAAACAAAAAAAAAAGAAAAGAAAAAAGTCTGGAATTTATGGCGTGTTAGTCGGGTAAAGAAAAACAAAATAAGTGAAGAAAATCTGAAGAAGAAGTTCAGAAATGGAAAAGAAGATTGAATCGTTTTTCTGAAAATCCAAGAGGAGAAGAAAATTGGAATTTTTGAGTTAATGAATATTCTTGATTATATTTCAAGACATAAGAGGATTCTCTCAAAAAATATTTTTCCATTTCTCAAATAAATAAAAATAATAAGATTTGAAAATTTCAAATGTTTTTGGAGACGTTGTAAATTTTTTTATTGCTGAATATAACTAATAATAAATTTTTTAAAAAATTATTATTATTATAATAATTATAACAATTTTTATTTTTATTTTTTTTTATTTTTTTTATTTTTTTATTTTTTTATTTTTTAGCACATCACCACCAGAACATATGATGCGATATATATATATATATATATATATATATATATATATATATATATATATATATATATATATATATATATATATATATATATATATATATATATATATATATATATATATATATATATATATATATATATATATATATATATATATATATATATATATATATTATATATATATATATATATATATATATATATATATATATATATATATATATTATATATATATATATATATATATATATATATATATTATATATATATATATATATATATATATATATATATATATATATATATATATATATATTATATATATATATATATATATATATATATATATATATATATATATATATATATATATATATATATATATATATATATATATATATATATATATATATATATATATATATATATATATATATATATATATATATATATATATATATATATATATATATATATATATATATATATATATATATATATATATATATATATATATATATATATATATATATATATATATATATATATATATATATATATATATATATATATATATATATATATATATATATATATATATATATATATATATATATATATATATATATATATATCCTATTTTAACCAGTGGGGTCCTATTCATGCCTAACTTACTGATAAAACGGGCGAATCGTGAAATAAGGAGAACAGAGAGTTGCGCCCTATTATTCTAGCCCTATAGTTCGAAACCTGTGGTAGATACGTTACTTTTACTTTGCCATCTTATAGTGGTTTATCTTATCTTTGAATATGCCAAATTTCGATGAAAAAAAATTAATAGTTTGCTCTCCAGAGTATTTCAAAGTTTGGTAATTAATTTCTCGCTAACGATTTATTTACTCTTCGGGCGAAATTTGATTTTTTTAGTCTTAAAAATACAGTTTTGGTGATATATTGTTTATATTTTTTTATAATGTAGTAATGGGCTTTGTACACCTTCAGAAAAAGTAAAAGCTTAAGTTATCAAACCAATTTTTATTTACATTGCTTTTAATTTTCTGAATATTTTGTTCTTCATAAATGGGGTAAATATTGCATTTATTACTATCTAGAAAGTGTCGCCATCTGTTGGGAATAATGTTTTCTGGCGGAAATATTAAACAATTTTCAAAATTTGACATTTTCTACAAAAAAAGGTCATTTAAACTAATTTTTTTGATTGCAAATGGATTTATTTTCAAACATATACCCAGTTTTCTCCCTATTTCCTCATTTTGCAATTACTCTTTCTCCCTATTTCTAAAAACTTTAATAACTTCCTAAATACGTACCGAATTGATGAGTTAAGCAAACATAAAAGTAAAAAACCTTCAATAAACCCTATATGAAGTCATTCCAGCTAGATATTTTCATAAATATTTAAAATATATAAGCTCTTTAGTACTGTGCGCCCTTCATCATTGACTTAAATCGCTATTCTCCCAAAGGGGGCAATAGGAATATATATATATATATATATATATATATATATATATATATATATATATATATATATATATATATATATATATATATATATATATATATATATATATATATATATATATATATATATATATATATATATATATATATATATATATATACCTGATGCAAAGATCGTCGAAACCTCCACAATAGGCCAGAAACTGCTTATAACAGTATACTCATTTTAGGTTTAAATTATGTGTTTATTGATATATAGAAAAAAAAAAAGAACTGATTGGATAATTTTTATGTTACTCCCCGAAATTTTTTCACACCCTCTTTTTAATTAACACGTTGACTTCCATAAAATGGGGCAAGCCCCATTTTTGAAATTTTTTTAATTTTTTGACCGATTGAGCTGAAATTTTCAGTATAGACAGTTTTTTTTCCGACGAAAACAGTCCATTTCTAACGTTTTTACGAGCGATTAACCGTTTAGAAGATATTTGGGGTCAAAAGTTGAAAAAAAATTAAATAAAAAAAAAAAAAAACCACTGGTCCACATGAGCTGAAATTTTAGCTGAACAATCTTAGCCCCAATATATAGATCTTGTATAAAGCGATTTTTGATATCACGTCTAGAAAAAAAGTTATAGGCACTCAAATGTTTTTTTGAAAAAAATCATACCCTTCCGGAGAAAAAAATTATTTAAAGAAAAATGCCTCAAACAATTTTTTTTATTTTTAGATATTGTTTAGAAGAGGAATAGGTCTA
>SEYY01012684.1:5000-12500 GCA_009176605.1 Armadillidium nasatum
AAAAGAGCTAATATAGAGGCACAAAACAAATAAACTTGGGATGCTCCAGTTCAGAGTAAACTACCTCAAAACTAGGGTATGAGCACGATCCGAACTTTTCACTTTTTACTAACGTTTGCAGATTTTACATCAAATGTAATGTAAGAGGAGGGAAGGTAGATTTATTAAACTAATTAATGACGTTCCGTTAAGTGAACATTCACATTAATCCTCGAGTAATATCCGTGCAACAATTCCTACCTGGATGGAAATTTGCTAGTCGATTCTCGACTCGAATTGTTACCGGCTTGAATGACGCTATAACAAGCATGGTTGAAAAATAAATTTTGGGGAGAAATATTTAGAAGAAGAAGGACTGAACGTGCTCATCCCATCAGCGATTACATTCCTTCATCTTATCTGCAGAAGCAGAAACAACTTTAGAGTCAAATCGATAGCTACAGGAATAATTAGTTTAGAAGCTTGGCAAAAGCTACATCCATCCCTATTAAAGTGAAAAAAGATGTGCTTAAGACAGGATGAAGCAGCTGAAAAAATTTAAGAGATGTAAGGTTTCGATCAAATTTACCAATGGGAGAAAAGAATGTATTTATGGGGTAAGGACTAGTGGTGAACCATACTTCAAGCGTTCTATAATGGATTTGGACAATCACCATTCCGAATTGTTTCCCTAATCAGTTTCTCCTTACCGTTGAGAATGATAAATGATTTGTCCTCCTTCCTATAAAGAGTACCTCATCATGATAAAAATCCTTATAAATTGATAAACTATATAATCTTTGCTCCAATGTTTTTATGAACTCAAAATATATGTTACCTGTGGATAAGCTCTTAAAAACTAGAAGTATCTGCTAGCCCCATCCTCGGATATTGAAAACAAATATCCACATTTGCATCCTCATCCTAGGATAATGAAAATTGATATCCTGTTCACCTCCAATTTATATATATATATATATATATATATATATATATATATATATATATATATATATATATATATATATATATATATATATATATATATATATATATATATATATATATATATATATATATATATATATATATAGGGGGAGGACGTAGCGCCGTCCGAAGCGATGTAAGTACCCCCATTGGGCATAACCCACGGAGTGATAGGATGGGCTAGACCATTCCGTTTCACTCCGTTGCCCTTTGGTTCGTTCCTTTTCGCGTTTCATCTTCTCAGAGGGTCTCTAGTGTACCCTTGACTCACATTGGAGTGCCTATGCTCCAACCTTCCTCCTTCTTCACATGTGTCCTACAATATTTACAAACGCTTACACTTACATTACCTATTAAATTAATCAAAAATGGCGAAACTTAAATCTGCCTCGGAGAATCCAAGAGGGGCGGATTCCAAATATAGCCCCTCATCTACTCCTTCCCCCATCACCACTTGGGAGTTGGTGGCCTCCGGTGATGGGGTTGGCGCCACCAAGACCTCTATGCCGGCTTGCCCTGGTGCACGGTCTTCGTTTTTCATTAATTTCTGCAACATTCGCGGTCTTTTTTCTAATCTCCACTTTGTCGAACACCACCTCTCTTCTTCTAGACCTCATCTCTTGTTCTTAACTGAAACTCAGGTGTCTGAGTGCTCTGACAGCAAACCCTACTCTGTTTCCTCCTACTGTCTCTATCCTCAATTTTCAGCCAAAGGCGGATGTTGCGCATATGTGCGCAACGATGTTGTCTGTTCTCGTGTCTCTAATTTGGAGTCTTCTGAATTCTCAACTTTATGGCTCAAACTTTCTTGCAATTCTACAACTAAATTCATTTGTTCTGTCTACTTATCCCCTAACTCTACAGACTATCCAAAATTCTTCGACTATCTTAAACTCCAAAATAGAACACATTCTTTCTTCTTCTCCTTTCTCTGAAATCATCATTTTAGGTGATTTCAATGTTCACCACCGCCAATGGCTTTCATCTAGTTCTCAAGATCCAGCTGGTGAACTCGCCTTCCAATTTTCTATCCAGAACAACCTTGAGCAGTTGGTGCAACTCCCTACCCGTATCCCTGACCGTCTTGGTGATGAACCCAACATTCTAGACCTTTTTCTAACTTCTAATCCTTCTCCTTATACTGTTAAACTCTTTCCTCCTATGGGTTCATCCGATCACCTTCTTATCTCCGTATCTTGTCCTGTCTCTTCAAGTCTTCCGCAAGAACGGCCCCCGCCATCGGCGAGGAGACGTTTCTGGCATTTCGGTGCCACTAACTGGTCTGACTTGCGGTCGTACTTTTCTGATTTTCCATGGAATGATTACTGTTTCCGTGGGAGGGGTCCCTCGGAGTGCGCTGAGCGCATAACTGAGGTGATTCTCTCTGGCATGGAGGCGTACATTCCATATTCTTTCCCTTCCACTAAACCCAATAAACCTTGGTTTAACTCTGCTTGTTCTCGTGCTATCCGCCGCAGGGATGCTGCCTTCAGGGACTACCGTCGTCTTCAAACTCCAGAATCTCATGCAACTTATATTTCATCCCGGAATCGTGCAAAATCTATTCTTCGTGATACTAAAACCTCTTTTCTCCGTCGCAAATGCAACAATCTTTCTGGCTCCTCTTCCTCTCGCCCTTTCTGGCATTTTGCAAAAAATGTCAACTCTAACTTTGCTTCTTCCTCTTTCCCTCCTCTAGTATCTTCTGACGGTACAACTGCCGTTTTGCCTTCCTCTAAAGCTGAACTCTTTGCTCAAACTTTTGCCTTAAATTCAACCTTAGACGATTCCGGAGCTATTCCTACTCCTTCAACCCCCTCTAACTCATTTATGCCTAAAATTGTAATTTCTTCTAAAGACGTCACTTCTGCTCTCTCTGAGCTTAATACTAAGAAGGCGTACGGTCCTGATGGTATCCCTCCTGTGGTTCTCAAAACTTGTGCTTCCGAGCTTGCACCCTGCCTTGGTAAACTATTTCGTCTATGTCTTTCTACTTCAACCTTCCCTTCTTGCTGGAAACGTGCGCTCATTCAGCCTGTGCCGAAGAGGGGGACCCCTCTCAGCCCTCTAACTATCGTCCTATTTCTTTAACCTCCGTTCTTTCTAAAGTTTTCGAATCTATCCTTAACAGGAAGATTTGGAAACATCTCAATTCTTCTAATCTTATCTCAGATCGCCAGTATGGCTTTCGAAAGAAACGCTCTACTGGTGATCTTCTTTCCCTTCTCTCTGACTCTTGGTCCTCTGCTCTTCGGCATTTCGGTGAATCTTTTGCTGTAGCGCTGGACATATCGAAAGCTTTCGATAGAGTCTGGCACAAAGCTTTGATTTCCAAACTTCCCTCTTTCGGAATCTATCCTTCTCTCTGTGACCTTCTCTCTGATTTCCTTTCCGGTCGTTCTATAGCAGCTGTTGTAGACGGCCACCGTTCATCCTATAAATCTATTAATAGTGGTGTTCCTCAAGGATCTGTCCTATCCCCAACACTTTTTCTGTTTTTCATTAATGACCTTCTCTCTATTACTTCATCTCCTATCCACTCCTATGCTGATGACTCCACCCTTCATTATTCTTTTCATTTTGAAAGACGCCCCTCCCAGCAACAGTTAATAGGGGCAAGGAGGGTGGCCTTGGAGCAACTAACCTCTGATCTATCTCTCATTTCCAATTGGGGCAAAGAAAACATGGTCGTTTTCAATGCCTCAAAAACTCAATTCCTTCATCTCTCTACTCGACACAATCTTCCACACAACTACGATATCTTCTTCGAAAACACTCAACTCAAACCTTCATCTCTCCTTAATATTCTTGGTGTTTCTTTTTCTCGTGATCTTTCTTGGAAAGATCACATTACCTCTCTTTCTAAACAAGCTTCTAAGAGGTTGGGTGTTCTGAGGCGCCTTCAGTATTTCTTCACACCACCCCAGTTGCTTGCTCTGTATAGGGGTGTTGTTCGCCCCTGTATGGAGTATGCGTCACACATCTGGGGTGGTTCCACACACACACAGCTCTCCTGGAAAAGGTGGAGTCTAGAGCTTTTCGCCTTATCAATTCTCCTGCTCTCACTAATTCTCTCCAATCTCTTTCTGCCCGTCGAAATGTTGCGTCACTCTCTCTCTACTATCGCTATTACAATGGACACTGCTCTTCTGAACTCTCTCGTCGCATACCTCCTCCATTAAGAAGGGCTCGTGCGACTCGTCTTTCTACACAGTCTCATCCTTTCTCTGTCCAACTCTCTGACCCCAGACTTAACCTCTATGCTCAATCTTACATTTACTCTACTGGTAAAGTCTGGAACACACTTCCTTCATCTATTTTCCCAACTACCTATGACTTAAGCACCTTTAAACGCCGTGTATCAGGTCATGTCGGCCTTTAATTTGACCATGTTTCCGACTTCCCTCCCAACTCTGGTGGAACAATGGTAGGCCTCTGGCCTTTGCCCACCAGAGGAGAAATAAAAAAAAAAAAAAAAAAAAAAAAAAATTATATATATATATATATATATATATATATATATATATATATATATATATATATATATATATATATATATATATATATATATATATATATATATATATATAGATATATATATATATATAAACCACTGAAAGATCTAAGTAATCAATGTAGAAAAACATTACCTGGAAAGAGAAGGGTAACGCTTTCCCAGATTTTTCAAGTACTTCTCGAAACGAGTCATAATAAATCTTAGTCATAATATCTCTTTTTGTCATTCGGAGTTCTCCGTTAAGACTTAAGAAAAAGAAGTAATTAAGGTCTGTAGCAGGAGAAGCTTTTTTACAGCACTGTAGATCTATAAATCTAAAATCGACTGGCATGTTCTCTTCATTATACCTGAAAAACATTAAAAATTTTGTCATTTACATTTTATGCAATAAGAAACCTTATTTGTGATTTTCATTATTATCATTATTATTATTATTATTTTTATTAATATTATTAGTATTAGTAGTAGTTGTAGTGACACTAATATTTTTATTAATATGACCTTATTAGTTATAAATTATTTGCTATTATTCTCACTAATGCTATTATTAATAGCAATAGCAATAACACTTATATTTTTATCATTTTATAATTATTATTATTATTATTATTATTATTATTATTATTATTATTATTATTATTTACTATTATTATTATTATTATTATTATTATTATTATTATTATTATTTTTATTATTAATAGAAGAAGTAATAGCCATATTGTTTAAATCATTCTGGAATTATTGTTATTAAAATAATTATTAAAATTTCTATCATTATATTTATTGTTATTATCATTGTTATCTTTAAAATTAGTATTATTATTACTATTATTATTATATTTGTTATAGATATTCCTATAATTCTAACGGCACCATACACTAACAGTAATGCTGTACTATTTTCTAGTATTACTACTGGAGATGGTATTTATTATAATTATAATTATTATTATTATTATTATTATTATTATTATTATTATTATTATTATTATTATTATTATTATTATTATTATTATTATTATTATTATTATTATTATTATTATTATTATTATTATTATTATTGTTCGTTAATTTCATTTTTTTTTACCATTATTTATTACTGTTACTTTTATTACTATTAATTAATATTATTATTAGTATTATTGTTATTAGCTTTTATCATTACTATTATAATTATTGCTATTACTATATTTATTATTGCTCATTATATTTTATGCATCATATTTGTATATTAATGGTTATTAAAATATATTGATGAACTATTTCTCAACTAAACTTTGGGGTTCAATGGAAACCAATGTGTATCCCCTTAGAAGCCCCTTTTCTGAGTAATGTACAAATAACTAAATACAAATATTGTATCTAGTAGAGTAGGACCTACTGAAACACTGAATAATCTGTAATTGTACCTCTGAATAAAATATTGAAATTAAAATTGAAAATTATTAGTATTATTAATATTATTATTATTATTATTATTATTAGTAGTAGTAGTAGAAATAATTAAACATTAATATTTTTATCGTTTTGTAATTTTATTATTATTATTATTATTATTATTATTATTATTATTATTATTATTATTATTATTATTATTATTATTATTATTATTTTTTTTTTTTTTTATTATTATTGTTATAATTTCTAACATTATTTTTATTACTATTACTTCTATCATTTTTATTATTATTATTAATTGTTAGTATTATTATTATTACAATTATTATATTATATATTTACCTAAAGAGCATATTCTCCGTCTTATAGTCTCCGTGTGCTAAAATGTCAAAAGGCTTGTTGGGAGTGAATCCATCAACTATGTTTTTGAACATTTCATTACGGTGTTCGATGAGCCATTTTACGCATTTCTCATACTTAGGACCAGCTTTCTTCAAAAAGTTACAAGAACTTTCAACATGAAAAATCATCATTGTATCACAATTTTTATTGGAATCGTCATTGGAATCAAACCAATATTTCATATATATATATATATATATATATATATATATATATATATATATATATATATATATATATATATATATATATATATATATATATATATATATATATATATATATATATATATATATATATATATATATATATATATATATATTATATATATTATTTTTTATTTTTTTAATATATTAAATATATAATTAAAATATAATATATATATATATATATATATATATATATATATATATATATATATATATATATATATATATATATATATATATATATATATATATATATATATATATATATATATATATATATATATATATATATATATATATATATATATATATATATATATATATACGTATGAAACCACAATACACCGTGGAATAAAATTTCACAATTTCTAATCTGCTATTGGGGACTCGAACTCTGACCTTTGAGATGGCAAGCAAACGCGCTATTCACCACACCACAAAGATACAAAAGGAAATCACATTTGAGAAAGCTCATAATCACCTGTCATGATGACAATCTTAAAGGACCTCCCCGACCAGGCTCGGATGTGAGGTAACGGGTCAGTTACTATCCCCATAAACCACAGAAACATACGTACGTATTAAATCACCTCCATACCAGAGAGAATCACCTCGGTAATGCATTCTGCGCACTCCGAGGGACTCCTCCCACTGAAGCAGTAATCATTCCACGGGAAATCGAAGAAGTACGTCAGCAAGTCCGACCAGCTTGCGGCACCGAAGTGCCACAAACGCTTGCTTTCAATAGAATGGGGTCTTTATTGCGGAAGACTTGAAGAGATAGAAGAGGATGCAGAGATAAGAAGGTGATCGGAGGAACCCAGAGGAGGAAAGAGTTTAACAGTATAAGGAGAAGGATAAGAAGTTAGAAAAAGGTCTATAATGTTGAGTTCATCTCCAAGACGATCGTGGAAACGAGGAGGGAGCTGCACCAACTTCTCAAGGTCGTTTTGAATAGAGAATTGGAAGGCTCGTTCACCAGCTGTATCATGAGAACTAGAAGAAAGC
>SEYY01012685.1:17500-19956 GCA_009176605.1 Armadillidium nasatum
TGTGCTTATCTGTTTCATGGATCTGGAAAAAGCTTTCGATAGGATGAACAGCAATAAACTCTTAGAGGGTATGATTGAGTATGAAATTGAGAAGGTACTGGGGGGTATTGAGCACTTTATAGAAAATAGAATGGGATAAATAGAATAAAAACTGAGTTTTTTGAGGTGAATTGAGTCGTTTTTGAGGTGAGAAATTTGTCAAATGTCTCCTGGGATTTTTAATTTATCTTTTGATAAAGTGGTGACGTTGATGGAAAGGGAACATAGAGGGGTGAGAATGTGGGAACAATAGGATATGGGGAATGAGAACGTGTTATCGTATGCAGATGATGTTGTACTATTTACGGAAACACAGGGGGATTTGAAGGTATTGGTGAATGTGTTTGTGTTTGACTACTGAAAGAGTAAACTGTTATGGATGAAAATATGGAGAGGGAGGGGGGAGGTGTAGGTGTGGGAGATGAATTGCAAATTAAAGTGGAGAAGAAGAGATAGGAGTGAGTTATTTTATTTAAATATCTGGTTGGGATTTTTTTGGGGGGGAAGGGGGAGGGACAGGGAAGATAGTAGTGAGGATAATGAAGTAGAGAATAGAATAAAGAAGGGGAGAACTGTTCGTTGAGGTTTTCGAAATAAAGAGTCTGAGAGTGGTATTTGGTGAAGGTAGAAGGGATAGAGTCAGAAATGTTAGAATAAGGAATATGAGTAGATGGGGAAGGAGTATGGTGAGGAGAGCTGAACAGAGCATGCTGAGGTGGTTTGGGCACGTTTAAAGGATGAATAAGAGGAGACTGGCTAAAAAGGTGATTGCATCAGAAGTGGAAGGTGTGAGAGGTAGGGGGAAACCAAGTGAAGGCTGGATGAGTGGGGTCAACGAGATGTTGAGGGACAGAGTGTTGAGCTGGGAAGAGGGGATGTGGTTGACGGAGGATAGGGATGAATAGAAAAGAGTGGTGAGTGTTGAGAGTGGTTGTAGTTTGAGGTAGACACTACTCCACGATTGTGGAGTTTATATATATATATATATATATATATATATATATATATATATATATATATATATATATATATATATATATATATATATATATATATATATATATATATATATATATATATATATATATATATATATATATATATATATATATATATATATTATTATATTTTTTTTATTTCTCCTTGGTGGGCAAAGGCCAGAGGCCTACCATTGTTCCACCAGAGTTGGGAGGAAAGTCGGAAACATGGTCAAATTAAAGGCCGACATGACCTGATACACGGCGTTAAAGGTGCTTAAGTCATAGGTAGTTGGGAAAATAGATGAAGGAGTGTGTTCCAGACTTTACCAGTAGAGTACATGTAAGATGAGCATAGAGGTTAAGTCTGGGGGTAGAGGAGTTGGACAGAGAAAGGATGAACTGTGTAGAAAGACGAGTCGCACGAGCCCTTCTTAATGGAGGAGGTATGCGACGGGAGAGTTCAGAAGAGCAGTGTCCATTGTAATAGCGATAGTAGAGACAGAGTGACGCAACATTTCGACGGGCAGAAAGAGATTGGAGAGAATTAGTGAGAGCAGGAGAATTGAAAGGCGAAAAGCCTAGACTCCACCTTTCCAGGAGAGCTGTGTGTGTGGAACCACCCCAGATGTGTGACGCATACTCCATACAGGGGCGAACAACACCCCTATACAGAGCAAGCAACTGGGGTGGTGTGAAGAAATACGAAGGCGCCTCAGAACACCCAACCTCTTGGAAGCTTGTTTTGAAAGAAGAAGGTAATGTGATCTTTCCAAGAAAGATCACGAAAAAGAAACACCGAGAATATTAAGGAGAGATGAAGGTTTGAGTTGCGTGTTTTCGAAGAAGATACGTAGTTGTGTGGAAGATTGTATCGAGTAAGAGATGGAGGAATTGAGTTTTTGAGGCATTGAAAACGACCATGTTTTCTTTGCCCAAAATGGAAATGAGAGATAGATCAGAGGTTTGTTGCTCCAAGGCCACCCTCCTTGCCTCTATTAACTGTTGCTGGGGGGGCGTCTTCAAAAGAAAAGAGTAATGAAGAGTGGAGTCATCAGCATAGGAGTGGATAGGAGATGAAGTAACAGAGAGAAGGTCATTAAGAAAACAGAAAAGTGTTGGGGATAGGACAGATCCTTGAGGAACACCACTATTAATAGATTTATAGGATGAACGGTGGCCGTCTACAACAGCGGCTATAGAACGACCGGAAAGGAAATCAGAGAGAAGGTCACAGAGAGAAGGATAGATTCCGAAAGAGGGAAGTTTGGAAATCAAAGCTTTGTGCCAGACTCTATCGAAAGCTTTCGATATGTCCAGCGCTACAGCAAAAGATTCACCGATGCCGAAGAGCGGAGGACCAAGAGTCAGAGAGAAGGAAAGAAGATCACCAGTAGAGCGTTTCTTTCGAAAGCCATACTGGCGATCTGAGATAAGATT
>SEYY01012686.1:0-10120 GCA_009176605.1 Armadillidium nasatum
CCTGTAAAAAAAAGTACATTTCTAACGTTTTTCTGAGTCTAAAACGATTTAAAAGTTTTTTTTTTTCTTTTTTTTAATTTTACCATTTTTCAAATGAATGGTAGGGCCAAAGCACTTTTCGAATCTGTATATATATTCTATTGGCTACAAAAGCTTCTAACAGAATTTTGTTCCCTGAGTTTTAGAAAAACTGTTATATGCCCAAAACTTACCAATTATCGAATTTTTTTTATTTTTTTATTATTATTATTATTATTATTTTTTTTTTTTTTTAAATCCACTTTGTTCTGACCAAATTTTTTTATTTTTTTATTTTTTTTTTAAACTACAACTTCAACATTTCTTATTTATGGTGGGTGTATAGAGGAGGGATGGTTCTAGAAATTATCTCTATATTTTAGTCAATGCTATTTGTTGGTTTCGAAATATAACCTCTCAAAAATGGTCCATTTTTGACGAAATTTCAAAAATTATCAAAGTTTGAGAGGCTATATCTCGCTTCATACAAATAGCATTTAATAATGTACTAAATAAAAGTTGTAGCCCTATCCCTCTTCTAAACAATCTCCATAAAAAAAATAGGTAGGTAGCGTTTTTTTTAAATAATTTTTTTGTTCGAAAGGTTACGTTTTTAGAAAAAAAAAATTCAAAAAAAAATTTCAAGTGCTTATATCTTTTTTTCTAGAAGTGATATCAAAAATCTGTTCCCACTAATGCAAGAAATGAAATTGGGGCTAAGATTATTCAGTTAAATATTCAGCTCATGTGGACCAGTGGTTTGACCCCGCTATTCATTTTTTTTTGAACTTTGGGTTCAAATAACTTACAAACCTCTAGAATCTCAGAAAAACGTGAAATGAACGTAGAACTTCAGGAAAAAAATGCATATACACTGAAATTTTCAGCTCATACGATTCAATAATAATTTTTTTTTTTTAAAGATTTGACCCTCCCATTATGCTGTACAACTTTATCCTTTTCTGGGTTCCTCTGATCACCTTCTAATCTCTGTATCCTCTTAAATCTCTTCATGTTTTTCATGAGAAGGACCTCAGCCTATTGCTCGGAAATGTTTGTAGCAAGTTGGTCAGACATGTGAAATTCTTTGATCTCCCATTTAATGATCATTGCTTCCGAGGGAGAGGTTCTTCAGTATGTACTGATCGCATAACCAAGTTGTTTTCTGTCTTGGAGCGTAAATTCCATATTCTTTTCCATCAACTAAACTTAATTTTTATTTATTTTTTCTTTTTTTCTCTTTTTTTGCATGAACTTGAATAGACATTCACTAAATTTTCTTTCTTAAGATACAACAATGATTTTGTAACATTTATACATAAACCTGCTTTAAAAAATATAACATACTTCAGTGAACTACGTTGTTTAGATTTGAAGTTACTGTAAATGAAAGGATTCGAATTCTGAACCTTCGAGTCCAAATCCGATTCCAGAACCATCGAATTCAAATCCGAATCCGAATCCAGTAAGTTTTAGAATTTTCGAATCCGAATCCATGAAAAATCTTCGAATCCAGATTAGGATACGCCCATCACTGCTATATATATATATATATATATATATATATATATATATATATATATATATATATATATATATATATATATATATATATATATATATATATATATATATATATAATAATGAATGCGATAGTTCTATATGCGAACGGTTGAGGGCGCTGATGTAAGAGCACCATCATTTTTTGTGAACCTTCTTCGAGTCATATGATTTTGTTTATTTCTCGCTCTATTAAATAAGAGAAATTAATAGTGATTTAGTGTGAGTTCATCTTTTAATTACACTGTAAATTGTTAAACCATCTGGTGATTACCTTTATGACTATTGTCAAGTAGATCAAGCATTACTTAAAATCTTGTTGGAGATTTATCCGCAATTATATCAACATTTTAATATTATTATGTCACGCTCTGGTCGTTTTCTCCTTTTCTAGATTCAATTATTTTCTGAGTTCTGTGTTTATTTATTACTTGTCATTTATTGTTATATCCTTTTTCCATCTTTTTATTTCCTTTTTATTATCTTTTTAAAAAATCACATTTGGAATAAAGTTCTACAGATAAAAAGGTAAGCACACATTAAAATCTTAAATTTTCATTTATATTCATACGTATATGAATTGGCTGATGTTCAGCATCTTTCAGTTGGTGGTCAGTCACAGTGGTTAAAAATAGTCCAGAGTTCATTTTTGACCAATTAGAGAAAGGTTTTATTAATTTTTCTTTTGCTTCGTCGCTTTCGTTTCTGTTTTTTCTCTATTTTCGTTCACCTCTTTAATTAATTAGGCTACTTTATTTATTTATTTTATTTGGCAAGATTGTGGTTCATAAGTCACCCTTTGGTTCTGTCTTTTTCGCGTTTCACCTCATCATAGAGTCTCTATAGTACCCTCGGCCATGTTGGAGTATCTATGCTATCACTACCCCCATCCCTTTTTCACATGCATCACGTAAATCTGCAAATGCTTACTTTAAAAAATGGCGAAACATAAAGCTGGCTCGAAGATATTTGAAGTGGTAGTATCCAAACAGTGCTCTTCGTCCACTCCTCACTCCTTCATTACTTGGGAGGCAGCGGCTTCCAATGATGGGGTTGCCGCAGGGGCGTAACTAGAGGGGGGGGGGGAGTGAGTACCGTTTGGGCAAAGCTCCAGGCAAGAAGGGCGGCAAAAAAGGGCTTCGGAATTATTTGAAAAAAAAGAAAAGAGGCGTCATCTGCTGCCGGCGATTAAACAATTACTGATGGAGGATACCATTGAAGACAGAGCAGACTGATTCCTCTGACAGGCTCTTAGCCTTCCTGGGAGAGGATGAAGAATATATATATATATATATATATATATATATATATATATATATATATATATATATATATATATATATATATATATATATATATATATATATATATATATATATATATATATATATATATATATATATATATATATTTTTAAAACCACTCTATGATAAAACAAAAAAAATTAAAATAAAGATTAAAAGAGACACAACAAGAAAATTAAAAAAGGAATAACAATTTGGAGAATTAAAAACACGCGTAAACGTTTCAGAGCTCAAGAAATCAGGGGGCCGAGTTGAGCTCTGAAACGTTTACGCGTGTTTTAATTCTCCACCTTGTTATTTCTTTTTTAATTTTCTTTTTGTGTCTCTTTTAATCTTTTTAATTTTTATTGTTTTATCATAGAGTGGTTTTTAAAAAATTAATTAGTACATTAAGAAAACGATTAAGAGTTAGTTTTCCTTAAAAAGTTATATATATATATATATATATATATATATATATATATATATATATATATATAATATATATATATATATATAATATATATATATATATATATATATATATATATATATATATATATACAGTATATATAGGGAGAGAGAGAGAGGTAGTAAGGGGACCGAATTCCATAGCAAATCACTTCCGTTACTTTTTAGTCACAGTTCGACGGTTCGGTACTTTTTTTAACCAGAGTCCGTTACTTCTTAAGCATTGTGGCACTTTTTAGGACTTCTTTCATTACTTTTCAAGATTTCTATTACTTTTTTGACGTAATCCGAAATATTCGCACGCAATCCGTTAATTTTCCGGACTCATCCCGTTACTTTTTCAAGCATAGTCCATTGCTTTTTAACTAGAGACCGTTTCTTTCGGACTATTCCGAGACTTTTCTGTCAACAACAGTTACTTTTCAACCCCAGTCCTTTACTATTTTGACCACAGTCTATCCTCAAGCTCTTTTCTGCCTCTTTTTTTGGGGGTTCATTGACCCCCCTCTGGAGATTTACCCACATTAGGGGTTGTTGGCATAACCCCAAACCCCATTTTTCATCCTCTTTCCTGGCCCCTTTTTAGATTCAAGGACCCCCTTTTATGGGAAGGAAGGGCCTTCTCTTTTGAATGTTGGATACATGGAACCTTCTCTTCTGAATGCCCGCTGGCTTTCAGGACCAATCATCTTCCACCTCGGTGGTAATGTCATCATTTCTCTATCTACGACAACCTGATTCTTCTTCATCCTTATTTATGTACACGATTTTCATCTCGGCAGTCTTGGATTTCTGAAAACGGGGTTTTCACCTCCGTAGATTTTCTCTCACATACTCATTACAACGATTTTCGTAAAAAAACAAAATTTCAAATTTTGACGGAGGTAGGTTCGAACGTTCAACATCAGGAATGGATTTCCATGACGTTAGCCACTAAACCACGAGATCTTTCTAATATAAGAATAAAATAATCGTTTTAAGAGGAGGAGTCATTTTTAAAGAAAATTTTTATTTTTTTGACCGGTTGAGCTGAAATTTGCAGTGTATATAGGTTTTTTCCCTGTGAAAAAAGCTCCATTTTTTGAGTTTTTATGAGTCTATAACGGTTTCAAAAAAAAAAAAAATGATTAGCGGGGTCAAAAAATTTTTCCACATGAGCTGAAAATTTGACTGAACAATCTTAGCCCCAATCTCTTGGATCCTTCGAGAAGGATTTTTTATATCAGCTCCAGAAAAAAAGGTATAATCAGTCGAATTTTTTTTTGAAATTTTATTTTACCCTTTCGGAGAAAAAAATTTATTTCAAAAAAATCCCTACTGAGCATTTTTTTTTATTTTTGGATATTGCTTAGAGGAGATAGTTCTACAACTTTTATTTAGAGTATTATTAAATGCTAATTGTTTGAAGAAAGATATGGCCTCTCAAACTTTTGGAATGTTTGAAAATTTGCTTAAAATGGACCTTATTTGAGAGATCATATCTCGGAACAAACAAATCAAATCGAATAAGGTATAAAGAAGAATTTGTAGCGCCAACACTCCTCTATAAGTATGCCTAAATGTATTTACGTCGTAATTATACTTTTTTTTATAAATATGTTTCCTCGAAAATGTGAAATTTTTTTTTTTCAAAAATTAATTTCTTCCGATAGTGGGTCACTTGGCTAATACTATTTTTTATGTAACTCTGGGAACAAAAGTCTATTAGAAGTTTTTGTAGCCAATAGAATTAGGAACATATCTTTCAAATTTCAGACAAAAAAATTTTTTAGGTGGCTTCACTGTAGATTTGAATTTGAAAAAACATTCCGATATAACTGCTAAACATTAAATCGCTTGTAAAAACGTTAGGAATCGAGTTTTTTCGTCGGGAAAAAAGCTATATATATTGAAATTTTAAGGAGAATCGAATGAAAAAAAAATTTTTCACTTCGCCCCCTCCCCTTAAGTCATGTACAACAGTTTTATAAATTTCTATTTTACCCAGCATTTATATATTCCATTTTAATCCACTTTACATTCTTTGAATTTATATTTTATTTCACTACACATAAGCCCGTGTCTTCCTGGTGCGAATGTTTGAAATTAAAGATGCACATTTGAGGTTTTGTTCACACAGACGTGCTGATTCTTCTTCTCAGAAGAAGTGTTCTCTTTTTAACCTTAAAGTTACCAAAAAATCGGTTAATGAAGCGAAATATCTTAATAGTCATTTGCAGTAAATTTTCAAATAATACTTACTAAAAAAATTTACAAGCATAGTGTTATATCGCCTTTAGTCTAATGTTGGTGCAAAAAAGTCTTTTGATTCATATAAAGGCATAAATTGCCTTGATTTTAATACTGCATGAATTTATCCATCTCTTGCATCTTCTCCATGTACCATGAAAGATGCTTCAGTCACCAATTTTACATATCTTTCCACTCCCTTTGAGTGGCAGGGTATGGTGATATGATAAAGATATTTCATAAAATTATTAAGCTCTTCATCAAACAGTTTTCATGTCATAGATGGTTCGAATCTGCACTGATCTATAGGAGGTAGTAGATATTTCAGTGTTTTACAACTGTCAGCGATGTGCGTTGGGCGAAATTTTCTAATATAGAGTTAACTTGGACCTAGTTGTTGCCTTATTGAATTAATTGTATCGATAACAATCTTTCTGTTTTCTTTATCATCAACTGCCAACATTGCAAGTAGCACATTTTCTTGGTGAGCCCAGTAACCGTTTCTTTTGATGACAGGCAATGCTATACTGGCAATATCTGGTGACAGCTGTCTTTGGATTTTGATCTGTTGCAGCAAATGCTTTGGATCATCAATCAGTGCATCTGGGTCTGCATTTTATTCGAAGCCACGTTGGTGCACAACAAATCACAACAAACTTCGACAATGACTGCAATTCTGCAGTAGGTTGTGCTGTTGCTATTCAGAGGCGACAAATTCTATTGGCAGTAGTAACCCACCTTTCCAATGACATAATCCCAGGTTTGTCATGCATTAGATCCTCAGTAACAACACTAGTTCTTAAAGCTGTTACAATTCTGCAGAGGTATCCCTGTTCTCTAATAATATCGTTTTAGTCAGGAAATGGGTCACCTTTTGAGGTGTTTTGGAAGACTGCAAGTGGCAGAGTCTCACATGTAGTTAGAGCTTTGCAAACAGGTTCCTTCCACTGAGGAGGATTTTCACTGGGACCTATGAGCTTTTTGCAAATGTGGGGCAGAGGGAGCTCATTCAAATGCAGACTGCATATGAACCACTGCAGAGGTCTATCTAGCTGCTGCTCTAAAAGATGAATTGCTCCACATTTAGATCCAGTGTTGACAAGTTTGCTGTTAACAATTTCCATGTCTGATAATGATCCATACAGCCCATCTTCAATAGCCTTACATGTCCTTCTATCTACAGTAGTGTGTTGAAGGTAGACAGTTCCAGGTTCATCAACCACGACATAGTAATCTTCTACATTTTTACTCACTGCACCACCACTTACTGCCTTTCTTTTCCTTGATCAGGGTGCTGTCTTTCCTGCCATCAAAAAACACTGAAACTATTCCCAATTCTTCTTCCTGTGTTGTTTTCGGTAGGCCTTTTCTTAGCTTTACTCGTGCTCTCCAGATTTTCTTAGGATCTATAACATTGGTCTTGTCATTTGCACTGACACATCATAGTCAACAAGTGCTGCTATACCTATTACTGCTGCTGCTCTGTTGGACGCTCCATGCCTTTATTCCTCTAGTTCAATGGTAGGAATTTGTGTGGTGTTCCGGCAAACACCAAGAGTAACGAAATCATCATAAGGTATACTTTCTTTCCCTTCACGATCACGTGATGAAGCTGAATCTTCAATGGCAGTAGTGTTTACAGACAGAACAGGGCATTCCTGCACGAATCTTCTTTTCTTCTCATCAGCTACTCTCTCTTCCATACGAGACTTTCTTGCAGAACTCCTGTTCATCATTTCAATTACAGTTTTGTCTACTCTTCTAATTTGCATTTTACGAGCTGTTCTTTGGTCAACTGAATAGTCTTTTTCTTGAGCTGGAGTTTTCATTTCTTTTGCACAGCTACATGCAAGAAAATCCTTGCATTGACAAGCAGCAATATCAAACAGTTCTTTTAAACTGTCCAGAAACTGCTTGTTTTTCTCTACACTAATACCATGTTTTCATGCTTTAGATCCTTCATCCATCAGTCTCATCAGCTTTGTTTTAACGTTTTTAAGTGGCTGTGGTGAAATCCCAGCTCGTATCCACAGGTCAACATGAGCCTCACTTAACTGGGAAATGACATCCTTATTGCTGGAATACTTATGTTCCTTCAAGAAAAGAAAATGAATTGCAATCTGGAAACGCGTGGGAAGTTCAATGGTTGGAAATTCCTGCAGAGGGGGGCCAAACACAGCATGACTTGTTACCTTCCGTGTTATCATTTGACTCATGCTAGTACCTGAAATGTAAAAATGAAATATATAAATCGCAGTCAACTTATTTAGGGAACCAAATGAACATTGTTCAATGTTTATTTATTTCCTAAATAAATTATTCATTGAACAATTCAGAACAAATAGCAATAGAACTATACGAAAGGATATTTTTGACCAATTTTTCCGATTTTTGAGGTCAAAAAGAGAGCACTCATGGAAAAAATTTTAATTGAATTTTCTGAATATCCTTTTAGGCGTGAACAAAACCCTATATATGCAAGAAAATCGATTTCGATTAGGGGAAAATGAAACTCATATTGGGGAAAACGTATTAATAAGTCAAATATTATTGAAGCGTAAAAAGTAAAATTTTTGCTTATTTTCAAATATATATATATATATATATATATATATATATATATATATATATATATATATTATATATATATATATATATATATATATATATATATATATATATATATATATATATATATATATATATATAATATAATCATAAAAAAAAACTAAATTAAAAATTAGCGATATCCTTTAATATCATTATGAAGAAATTTCCTTATTATTCAAGTACAACATGTATACTTTTACTACTAACCTAACCCAATCTAGCCTAACCTACCTAACGTAACTTAACCTACCTAACTTAACCTAAACTACCTAACTTAACCTAACCTAACTTACCTAACCTAACCTAACCTAGCCTAACGTACCTAACCTAACCTAACTTAACCTAACCTAACCTATATAACCTAACCTAATCTTTTCAACCTTTTTAACCTAAGCACACGTTTGCCTCTCTCTCTCTCTCTCTCTCTCTCTCTATATATATATATATATATATATATATATATATATATATATATATATATATATATATATATATATATATATATATATATATATATATATATATATATTTAGTGATGGCATCCGCATCCGCATCCGCATGCGAGGATGCGGAGCATCCGCACAAAATTCAACATCCGCATCCGCATCATTTTCGAAAATTCAACATCCGCATCCGCATCCGCACTTTCGGAAATTCAACATCCGCATCCGCATCCGCATCCGCACTTTCAAAAATTCAGCATCCGCATCCGCATCCTCACTTCTCCAAAATTCGACACATCCGCATCCGCATCCGCAAATTAGAAAATATGACATCCGATCCATCACTAATATATATATATATATATATATATATATATATATATATATATATATATATATATTATTATATAATATATATATATATATATATATATATATATATATATATATATATATATATATATATATATATATATGCGAATTGTAGATCAAGAGTGAGGGTGAAGAGAGAACTATCCGGATTGGTTTAGCATAGGAGTGGGATTGAGACAGGGGTTTGTAATATCTCCATGTTATTTAATCTATTGATGAATGGTTTACTTAGAAAAATGGAGAGAGAAGGGAAGAGTATTACGTTGAGAAATATGGAGGGTGAATGTGAATTGAATGTTTTACTTTTTGCAGATGATGCGGCTTGTGTTGGTGGCAGAATCTGGAGAAAAGATGAGAATACTTGTGAGAGAGTTTGAAGGGAAATGTGCAAACAAGAGATTGAAAATCAATCCAGCGAAGAATAAAGTTATGAGGATTGGAGGTGGGGATGAGGAAATATGGAGGGAGGAATTGGTTTGTAGAAGTGTGAGAATGGAAACTTGAGGAGGTGAATGAATTCAAATATCTAGTAATGTTGGGTGGAAGGTAAGGGTGGGACGGAAAAAGGAATAAAGAACAGAGTGGTAGAAGGAATGAAATTATTGGGGGGCCTAAGAAAAGTATGGAGGAAAGGAAAAATTTCGAAAGAAATAAAGATAAGAATGTTTGAATGTATGTGTTCACCTTCTGTATTGTATGTGTGTGAAACATAGACGATAAGTGCTCGGTTCGAGAAAAAGTTTCAATGTCTTTGAGATGAAAGATTTGAGAGCGATATATAAATTGAGAAGGATTGATAGGATTAGAAATGAAAGAATAAAGGAGATGTGTAAATAGAAGAAGGGTGTAATTTATAGAGAGGAGGAGGATGTGCTAAAATGGTTTGGACATATGTGAAGAATGAAAGAGAACAAAATAGTTGGCAAGGTACGTAGATCCAATGTAGATAGGGGAAGGGTAGGGGGAGGGGAAGGCCGAAGTGGAGATGGATGGATGGAGTGAGAGTGATTTTGATGGAAGGAATTTGAGTTTAGACGAGGGTAGAAGATTTGTGGAGACAGAGATGGAGGGAGGTAGTGAAAGCGTTGAAAGGTAAGAATAGTTATGTTTGTAAGGGAATTGTGGCGGGCACCA
>SEYY01012687.1:0-7500 GCA_009176605.1 Armadillidium nasatum
AACCCGATCATTCCACCATACCCACTTCTCCTACTCACACTCCACATTCTAAAACTCACCCTCGAACAACCCTCTTTTCACCCACTCTACCTCAACCAACATCTCATTCTCATTTACCCACCCCTTCACCTACCTTGGATATATTCCCTTCACCACCACGTCTTTTGTCCCGACCACCTAAAACAACCACATCCCATTCAGCCCCTCCTCCCCACAATATAGCACCTGAAGATCCTCCTCCTTCCGACAACGATACATCTCCACCCGCACCACCTGATCGCAAACACCTTGATCGCAGTTATAAACCACCAATCACTTACCAACATATACCTCAATCTTTTCCCATGACTTTACGCAGTCCGATGAAACAGCACCAACTTCAACACCCAACACAAGGCCCACAGAAAAGCTCACTTTCTTCTTCCACTGCATCCTCCCCACAATCACAAAATACTCCTTCTAAAACCATCACATTGGGTAGCAAAACTGGGGTTTTACCTCCTAAACAAAATATTCCTCGAGGTACTGGCGAACCCCCATTCCCTCCACCCAGACCTCCTGCCAGACCTCCATCTCCATCTTCTACACCCCTTCCTCCTTTACAACAAAACACAAAATCCCTTCCACACCCTCCACCACCTCCTTCCACTTCTCACCAATCAAATTTCCTCGTGGGAGGGTAATACTTCATATACCAATATGAAAAACAAACATAAATAAATGTCAAACAAACAATCACGATACTTATTTATATTAACACTTGCCTAATTAGCAATTATAAATACTCTCAAACAATTTTCCTCTCTAATAAGATATAACCTTACACTGTCTTTCTTTCTCGTTACAGAAACAGGAAATTCATTTATAGTCCAATTCAGTCTCCTTCTTTTATGGACAACGGTAACAAATACACAACTGAAGAGGGATAAATCAGAATTATTTCCGGGATTCATTGCCCAGAATATAGGGAAAACACTATTCACTCAAGGATTCCTCGAAATACAGTTGAACATGCAGTATATATATTTAGAGATAAGAAATTTGTATGAAAACATCAGAGAATTACTAAAATCCTACATACCTTATTTACAAACACGATACACAGATAGATTTTCTAAAATTCAATTGAACTCGACTCAACAAACACCAACACAAATAAAATACATTAAAAATCATCTTCAAGATAAATCTATCAAACTAGAACATTTGCTGGAAAACCCATGGATATTAACGCACATTAAGACAAACCACACCAACCTCCGAAACAAAAGAGGTTTATTTAATCTTGGTGGAGACATATTAAAATCCCTTTTTGGCACTGCAACCTCCAAAGATCTTGCAACCTATTTCAAGAAAAGTAGATTTAATAGTAGAATCAGGATTCAATTCTGAAAACAACCATTACTCAGATAAACACACAAATTCACGAAAACACAAAGACTTCTCTCTCAACTCAAAACCAATCCAGAAACATTATACTCTCTCTATAATATATCTATCTCCTCAATAGATTTTCAACTTGAAATCTCAAAACTAAACTTATACCTCAATTTATTAAACACTATCATCGAGGACACTAATAAATTAATAGAAATCATACAGCACACATTAACTATTTCAAAACAACACATTACCCCACTAAACATATACTCCTATCAATTCATTACATCCACATTAAGAGATATCAAACCCAGAATAAACTCTCAATTAATAATCTTCCCTACTCCTGAAAATTTTTACCAATTCCTTTCATATACGTGGACCATTCCTCACACAGACCGCCCATATCATGTATCTACCCTTATTCCCTTTGTCACCCACTCATACTTTGACACTTACAAAATAATAACTTTTCCAACATATCCCAACCACTCCTCAACCAGAATTACAATCCAAACTCCTTATACCTATTTCTTTGTTAACTCAGAAGAACTAACATATACGTACAGTAAAACTATCTCATCTAACCACTGCAGAGAATTTGCAACTTTAAATATTTGCATACCAACTGATTTGATGCATACCACAACCACACCTAACTGCATTATATCCCTACTACAAAATAGAGAACTCTCAAACTATTGCAGATAATATTCCATTCCAAAATAAATCACCTTATACGGTACCTCTCAATAATATCACTTACGTATCTATGCCTCAAGCGATCACTGCCTCCATAACCTGCCCGAAATCTAACCCGCAAATATTACAAATGAATGCAAATTTCTCTCAGACTCTTGCAATTATTTACACCCAACTCATTTGTTGATTCAATCCGATTGGCTACCAAACAACCCCAGAAATAAATTTAATCAGTCCCAATTTTCAGATTTCACTCCCAATCTTCAAACTTATCACAATAAATTACAATTAATCCCAATAAACATCCATTGGAATAAACAACTGGATTCTATTAACATAACCTTCCAAAACCATCCAGTATAGCATCCTGAACATTACACCATTTCAGGATTAACTTTAACCATCACTGTATCCATTTTATGCATTTTTATATATATTTTGAAAACAAAACTTTCAACTCAAGAAAAAATCCAAAACATGAAGATACCCAGAATACATCCCCACATTTTTCAAAAACCACCTCAGCCAGAACCACCAACTTCCACCCTCTATCCATCCCTCCAACTTCCTCCTATTCCAGATCCTACCTATACTAATTCAAACATCTAACAATCAGTTCTTTCACACATCACGGGTTTTCTATTAAATTCGCATTTAATAAAACGAAATACACTTAAAATACACCCTATTTTAAATTAATAATATATATATATATATATATATATATATATATATATATATATATATATATATATATATATATATATATATATTATATATATATATATATATATATATATATATATATATATATATATATAATATATATATATATATATATATATATATATATATATATATATATATATATATATATATATATATATATATATATATATATATATATATATATATATATATATATATATTATATATTATATATTATTCTCAAAATATAATATTGATAACAAGAAAACTCCTTCGTCATCATGACACTCTACCCTCTGATTGGTCAAACACAATTTCTCTTCCACTAACTATCTTAAAATTTGTTAACAAAAATTCCACCCCATTCTTAAGAATCTCCGTCTGGTACAAAGGTTTTAACAAGTAGACTAGAAATAAAAATTTGAAGGAAGAAGAAATCTATCCTTACCCTTAGCTGTGGAAATTGAATATATGTT
Source organism: Armadillidium nasatum (assembly GCA_009176605.1). NCBI lineage: Eukaryota > Metazoa > Arthropoda > Malacostraca > Isopoda > Armadillidiidae > Armadillidium > Armadillidium nasatum. The sequence goes on from SEYY01012687.1 coordinate 3,267, forward strand.
TATATATATATATATATATATATATATATATATATATAATATATATATATATATATATATATATATATATATATATATATATATATATATATGTAGTATGACATATTAGTACATCAGCTACTTACCTCACTTATTTTTATATTAACAAACCTGTTAAACATATGTGGAAATACCCATATTTGACTCTTAAAATAAGTATAGTGTGCTAAGTCGCGTAAGGACATAGCCCCATACCTTGATAACCACATGTACAAACACAAATACACACACATGCACGTACACATACATACACACATACATGGCCACACGTAAACTCATAATAAGTACATGATATATACTCATTTTCTAATACATTCGCTTTAGCCGCAACTTTCTCTCTCAAGCACAAACAAACACAAACATTGACCCATAAACTCATTTACTTGACATTTTGTCTGTCTCTCTATCTGTTAATCGCTATTTAACAAGAAGTCAGACTTTAATTTCGTTTTTCATTTAAAATAAATAATAAATTTTTAATAAAAAAAGTTTTTTACTAAACATTTTAAATAAACTTCACTAAATATTACAATAATTAACATTTCAAAAACAATTCATTCAGATAAAACTATATATTTTATATAAATAATATGAAATAATGTACCACTGAATTTCTTTTAAAAACAAATATAAGCACATAAACTTAGAATATATATAATTTCACAATATAATATTATAACATTTTTACTTTACTTACAACAATATTCCCCAGAGACCAGCAGAGTTCATCCAAACTTCACACCATCAGAGCACAAACTAATGATATTCATCCAATCAGCATAGGGCATTAGCGCAAAACAAGATTAAGCCCTGCCAGTTTTTCATATTCAGCCAATCACCAGAGGGTATTATCATAAAACATTACACAATGATAAGCTCTGCACATTTCTTCATAAGCCAGGTAAATATTTGTGAACCTTTTTGTCTTTTTCTTTGACAATGATTGATGGGAATATAAACCCATCCTAATAAATACAGCTTTCCAGGAAATTAGATCGGACCTTTTTGATTTTCCTAACATTGATTGATGAAAACCTAATAAAACCATAGTATACACCAGCGGTTCCCAACCTTTTTTCCTTCCGTACCCCTTCATAATGTTTTTTTATTTACGAGTACCTTATATATATATATATATATATATATATATATATATATATATATATATATATATATATATATATATATATAATATATATATAGAACAATAATTTAATTTTGTAATTTGATATTCCATAATCTATATTCTATTAATTTTTTTCTTTTACATTCTTTTTAAATTAAGCTATATATATTTTTTTGTGTACCCCCTATCGATAGCAGGCGTACCCCCAGGGGTACGCGTACCCCAGGTTGGGAACCGCTGGTTTACACCATTTATCATCATAGCCCAGACTGTCATATACATATATGCTCCATTTATACGACGTACCTTTTAAATTTCCAGGTAAATATTTGATAACCTTTCTACCTTTTTCTTGACAATGATTGATGGAAATATAATACCATCTTCAATAAAAACCACATTTCAGATAATTAGAACCGGACTTTTTCTACCTTTTACTGACATTGATTGAAGGGTACATACTGAAACCGTTGTTAAACCCATGAATAACCATATTCTAAACTATCATTTACATATATATTCCACTTATTTAATTACCTTTTAAATTTCCAGGTTATATCACCTTAAATTTTTGCCTTTTTCCTAAAATATTAGTTTCCTAACAATCCCTAATCAAAACTTATTGACTATTCTTAAGGACTTAGTAGTATATGTGGCAAGATCGACTGCAGTTAGGCTTAACGAAACCTAGACTGGAAGCTGATCTCAGCTTCTTTCCTGAGGCCTTTTTGACCGGAATTAGACCTGAAGTCGGTCTCAGGCACCTTCCTGAGGCTTTTTGACAGGAATTAGAAAGGAATTTACCCTCAAGCTCTTTCCTGAGCTCTTTTAGAAAGGAATTCCACAGAAACGATTCACCTGGAAATCGAACCAGAGTAGTTGTAACATACTGCAAGGGTTTCCGGAACACGGAGGTTCCTGAAAAGAGAGGGACGGAGTCCCAGATCCTCATAGAATGGTTTCGGAGGTTCCTGAAAAAGGGAGGGACGGAGTCCCAGCTCCTCATAGATGGGTTTCGGAGGTTCCTGAAAAGGGAGGGACGGAGTCCCATCTCCTCATAGAACGGTTTCCGGAACACGGAGGTTCCTGAAGAAATCGGGAACGGGGGCCCTTTGCCTCCCAGAAAGGTTTCGGATGGGTTCCTTGAACGGAGTCTCCCCTTGTATAAAGAATCAGGAACGCGGAGGTTCCTGTAGAAAGAAACGGAGTCTCCTTCAAAGAACGGTTTCAGAATTTGGAGATGCCACAATGATTTGCAAGAAAATCAACAACACAGCCAATTGAGAGTAAATGTTAAGTTTTAAATAACTATTTTCTCAAGTATTGTCTTTCAAGTCACTTTTCTTTGTTATACCAAAAGCATGGGGGAACTTTGTACTCATAGAAAGATACATAACCATAAATAGTTCTTTCCTACAAACATTATTTTCATTCAAGTATTTTATCGCGAATAAATATTACATTGCATTATGCATACACAAAATAAAATCAACAATAAAAAGAATGTTTATTTATATTAATTAATACAACACATATTTGCTACATTTGTTTATATATATAATAATTATATATATAAATTATATATTAATATAATATATATATAATATATATATTAGTAGTAGTAGTAGTGAATGGGGCCGGAGAATACATGTCTGAGATCATATACAGAATTGGGTAATTGTGTTTTTCGTAGCGGCTTCTTTCTACACTGAAAAACCTAAATACACAGTTACTCACTTGGTATATACCAGCTTTCTCTGTTTGAAGCCAGTCGATCACCAATATAGGGTCACGACTCCAAACACAAAGAGAAATCACATTTCTCTAGAATTTTATTTCACAATTTCTGCCTGGTTAATATATACGGAACTTTCGTTGTAATTCGAATGAGCCGATCTTTCTATCTTTAAGCTAAATTTAAATATACAAAGAACTTTGTTATTATAAGAATTCATGATGAAGCATGTATTTGAAATATAAGTTAAATATTTAAATTAACTTCAAAATATATTACTAATGTATTTCTACCACAAATCACAATCTTCAGATTTAAAACGAACATGTTATATTTATATATAAATATAATATATATATATATATATATATATATATATATATATATATATATATAATATATATATATATATATATATCTATTATTGCAAGCAAAGACATATTATCCGCCTAGACTTAAAGCAGCAAAACTTTGCAGCTGGTAGAGACTGATTTTTAAAAATCCACCGAGATGTGTTTAAGATAATCATATATAATTGAACAGCTATCTGAATTATTATTCTCTGGTGAACTCAAACTAAATAAAACTGTGATAAGTGCTTGACTGGATTGTGAATATAAAGATGTGTTGCTTGCGTTCTAAAACTTTAATTTTAATTTAATATCAAATATTAAAATAAATTATCATATATATATATTATATATATATATATATATATATATATATATATATATATATATATATATATATATATTATATATATATATATATATATATATATATATATATATATATATTATATATATATATATATATATTATATATATATATATATATATATATATTTATATATTATATATTATATATAATTTAATAATTTTCTTTTGTTGCTAATTTTTATTAATTTATTTATTTTATTATTATCATATTTTTTAATTATTTATTCTATTTATTTTATTATTTAATTTTTATTTATTTTTAATTTATTTATTTTTATTTTTTTAATTTATTCTATTTTAATTTTTATTTATTTTCAAATTATTTATATTTCAAGTTTTTTTCAGTTATTTTATATATTTATTTATTATTTATTTAATTTATTAATATTATTTTATATTATATATATATATTTATATATATATTATATTATATATATATATATATATATATATATATATATAATATATTATATATATATATATATATATATATTTATATATATATATCATACATATATATAGCTATTAGATTTCTTTATTATTAATATTATATATATTATATAATTTATATACTATTTAGTTCTATTCATTAATTTACTTATATGTTCTAATATC